>JAMKCH010063381.1:0-23789 GCA_023653785.1 Ophioderma brevispina
GTCCTCGCTCTCGCCCTTGCACGGTCCGCAGATACTGATGCGGTTGCCTCGTATCCCGCGTAAATGCGTGTCACCGCCATACCGATTTCTCGTATTGTTAACGACCCTCAGACGAACGAGGTCCGGGCCACGGGGGGCCCGGACCGCCATTTGCGTTCAAAATGCCAATGATCAATGTGTTCTGCACTTCACATTGCCTTCTCGCAGCTGGCTTTGCGTTTCTTCATCGGCGCCGAGCCGAGCGATCCCCCACCGAGAATTGTCTTTAGTTTTTTCCGAGGGCTTTGGTTTTTATCAACTGTCATGGTAAAAAAATAGGTCAGGGCGGTCTCGACACCAGGACCGAAGCGGCCGGCCCCGAGGCTATCTTTTAGCCCACACAGCCGCGACGCTCACCGTGGAAGCGTGCCTTTAACACTGGCCCGGTTGTTCCGCCGAGTCCCCCCAGGCTGGCGTCCTACCGCAAGGTCGTGGGCCGGGGCGTGTTACCACCCTTCGTCAAGATTTGGTTCGCACTGCGATGCGCCTACCCGCCCCCGACCAGCTTTCGCTGGGACGGACGACTCGCTCCCACTTTCGCCGGCCACGCCAGGAGCTACTAGCGGGGTAAGTGTTTCCTAGCCTCCCCATCAGCTGGAAATGAAACGGGGGCTTTCGACTCGCCTCAGGCGAGCATCGCCCCCGCACATTTCCATGACGGGCCCGCTCCCGGTGGAGATGGTTCATGGGCATGCCATTTCAGTCGCCCGAATGGAAGTGCCCTCCACCGAGTGTTTTGGGTTGCCAACCCGGCATGCCATGCAAAGTGGTGAACCTGTTGATGACACATTTGCCGGGCGCTTTTGCCTTGGTCTAAGCACGTTACTTGTTAATGAATCCTTCCGCAGGTTCATCCTACGGAAACCTTGTTACGACTTTTTACTTCCTCTAAATGATCAAGTTTGATCGTCTTCTCGCCACGGATCGAGCGGCGAACCGGCCCCTACCCGGCCGATCAAGGATCTCACTAACCATTCATCGGTAGTAGCGACGGGCTGTGTTACAAAGGGCAGGGACGTAATCACGCGAGCTGATGACCCTCGCGCTTACTGGGAATTCCTCGTTCAAGGTAAATAATCATCCATCCCAATCACGAAGAGGTTCACGGATTACCCAGACCTTCCGCCAGGGCAGACACACGTGATTCTTCCGTTGTAGCGCGCGTGCGGCCCCGAACATCTAAGGGCATCACAGACCTGTTATTGCTCAATCTCGCGTGGCTAAACGCCACTAGTCCCTCTAAGAAGTTGTCGCCCACCTCGGCGGGTGGCGCAACAATTTACAAGCCAGAGTCTCGTTCGTTCGGAATTAACCGACAATCCTTCCACCAACTAAGAACGGCATGCCCAACCCCCACAGAATCAAGAAAGAGCTTTCTAAATCTGGTCAATCTTACGTGTCCGGGCCGGGTGAGTGTTTCCCGTGTGAGTAAATAAGCCGCAGGCTTCACTCCTGGTGGTGCCCTTCCTTCCGTTCAATTCCTTAAGTTCAGATTTGAAAACCATTACTTACCCGGAACCCAAAAACTTTGGTTTCCCGGAAGCTGCTAGCCGTGTCATTGGCGTAACGCCGGCGAATCGCGGTCGGCACATAGTTTATTGTTAGAACTAGGGCGGTATCTGATCGCTTTCGAATCAATTTCTTCTTGATTAATGAAGACATTCTTGGCAAATGCTTTCGCTGTCGGTCGTCTTGCGGCGCTCCAAGATTTCACCTCTCACACCCACGAAATACGAAATGCCCCCGTCACCCTCTCAAATCATTACCTCGGGACTCCGAAAACCAACGCCATAGACCGAGGTCTATTCCATTATTTCACATGCTCTGCTTTCGGCTTGTTGGCGCCCGCTTTGAAATCAATTTTCAAAGAAAACGTTCCGGTCGCACCCGGGCACTCAGTGTAAAGTGTAAGAGAAAACCGGGCGCAAACCTCGAGGGAGGCTAGGTCAAACAGTGCACCCATTGCGAGGGACCGTTAGCTAAGCCCTAGATCCAATCGAGCTTTTTACGCAGCAGATTAATATACGCTAATGGAGCTGCGAATTACCGCGGCTGCTTGACAGGACTTGCCTCCAGTAGATTTTAAAAGGTATTTAAAGTGTACTCATTCCAATTACAGGGCCTCGAAAGAGTCCTGTATCGTTATTTTCGTCACTACCTCCCCGTGTCGAGAATTGGGTAATTTTCGCGCCTGCTGCCTTCCTTGGATGTGGTAGCTATTTCTCAGGCTCCCTCTCCTGAATCGAACCCTGATTCTCCGTTACCCGCTTAAGACCATGTTAGGCGCATAACGTACCAACGAAAGTGATAGGGCAGACGTTTGAAGGATCTGTCGCCGGTACGATGACCGTGCGATCTGCTAAGTTTATCAGAGTTCACCAACGAAGCAGGGACAAGCCGAGTTTTCTTGTCATAATTTTAAAAGCCACGCCTTCCGGAAGGTCGCGCTTGTTGGCATGTATTAGCTCTGGAATAGGGAATTACCACAGTTTATCCATTGTAGGGCAACTCGTTCCAAGGAACCACGACTGATTTAATGAGCCATCCGCAGTTTTGCTTGATACAAGTTTGTACTTACACATGCATGGCTTAATCTTTGAGACAAGCATGTGACTTGCAGGATCAACCAGGTAGATAGATCCGCGAAAGATCTCGGCGGCCGCTGAACGAGGGCCCGACCCGCCTCAAGTGTTCTAGTTGACAAAGTGACCATAGGTCTCAATGGGCCCCTGTTAACGCTAATAGGCGAGGGGGGCCAGGGACCTCTCGACCCCACCCCAGCATTCCGAAATACGACGGTTCATTTTCGAAGGTATCCCCGCTCTTTCTCGCACCACGCACACCAAAGTGCGCGCCACGCTGAGAATCTCGGCGAGGGCGCTTTCAAGAAACTCGCTCATCTATTGGATCGGGCCTGGCTGTCGCATGACGTTTTATGACGTTGATTGGCCGGTCTGAGGAGCAGGAGATTCCGGCGTGGCTTTTGCATAACAGGCGTCGCACAATTCGCTCTCTATCCGTCAATAACCCGTGCCAACATTTGTTGTCTTGCTGGTCGCTAGGTCTCGGCGGCCCCACCCCCAAACACCACTACGCGTAGAGCGGACGCTCAAATGCCATGATACCTATAGCAAGTATTAAAATACATAGGTATTTACTATTGTATAGGTATTCGGTTAATATTATGCATCGAGCCGAGGGTCTGATTTCAGAGGAGTAACCCCGCTTATATATATACGTTTGTCCCGAACCAGTCCCCAGCCGCTACAGGCCTGCTTTTTTTCCCTCTGCGCATGATACATTTGGTACCAACCCCATTGTAACGCTACGAAAGCGTCCCTAGATCAAATCCAGATTTCGCATACGGGCACCGTCTTTTTAGCTCTCCCAGCGGAGAGCCGCTCTCGGTTAAAAATCCACTACTAGTGGGAACACGGACCGTCTGCCGCTACAAAAGTTTGGCCAAAAATACACTACCCTCTCAGACCCAAAACCACGCCCCGGGCCCGGTCCGGGCAAAACCGACCCGATGGGCACGTGCTGGGAGACATACTCCCCTATAGTATACGATCTGGTCGCGGCAGTTGGCGCCCAATGGCACCTCGTTTCTTACCGCGTCCATAACTGAACCACTTACCACCGGGTGGGTCTGCGTCAGAACACCGGCAAGGCGGGGCCAACTTTATATGCAAAAGCGGTAGGGCCCCTCAACGCCCTCTCCTAGGTAGCATTTGCGGAAACGACACCATGGCCAAGAAATTAGTCGGCAACACGGGCAATTCCTGCCGACCGTAGTTGGAGACACCGCTTACCTAGCCGGGCCACGGGCAGGGACATTCACTTAGCAGGGCCACATTTGTTTTTTCTTTTTCTTTTCTTATTGGGCAGCGAAATTTCTTATCTGTCGGGCCACGGCAGGTGATATCACTTAGGCAGGGCAACGGCAGCGACATTCTTAATTGTTCGGGCCACGGCGTGATATCATTAAGCAGGTCCCCATGGCAGCGAAACTTTCTATCTGGTCGGGCCACCGCAGTGATATTCACTTAGCAGGTCCACGGCAGCGAGAGACATTTCTTATCTGGTCGGTCCACGGCAGTGAAATTCACTTAGCAGGGCCAAGGCCCCATGACATTTCTTATCTGGTCGGGCACGGCAGTGATATTCACTTAGAGGTCCCACGGCAGCGACATTATTATCTGGTAGGGCACTGGCAGGATCTTCCTCTAGCAGGCCACCGCAGCGACATTTCTTATCGGGTCGGCCACGGCAGTGTATTCAATTAGCAGGGCCACGGCATGAAGACATTCTTACTGCGGCGGGCCACGCAGTGATATTCAGCTTAGCAGGCGGCCACGGACAGGCGAAATTTCTTATTGGTCGGGCCACGGCAGTGAATTAATTAGCGGGGCCCAGGGCAGCGACATTTCTTATCTGGCCGGGCACGGCAGGGATATTCACTTAGCGGCCACGGCAGCGACATTATTAATCTAGCCGGCCACGGCAGTTGCATTTCACTTAGCAGTGCCCAAGGCAGGCAAAACTTTTCTATCTAGCCGGGCCACGGCAGGGTAATTCACTTATCGGGCCACGGCAGGCACATTTCTTATCTAGCAGGGCCACGGCAGAGTTGAATTCACTTAGCAGGGCCACTGCAGGCACACGTCTTATTCTAGCCGGGGCACGGCAGGGATATTCACTTAGCTGGGCCACGGCAGCCACATTTCTTATCTCGCCGGGCCACGGAAGCGCCATTTTCCACCAAGCCGCGGCAGCGCCATTTTCCACCACGCCGGGCCACGGCAGCGAGTGCCGGTGTGCGGTTTGCAAAGTTGGGTTCATTTCTTTCGCTCACCTTAGGGGCAGATATTGGAAACACCATGCATAATAGGGGCAGTCAACGTCCGCAAATCAAATTCCACATCAAGCCTGGCCCTCGCACCTACCCGGGATGTGGCAGCGCAATCAACAAGGCCATTCTCCCCTTACCCCTAAAAAACGCGCGACGCACAGATATGTAGGTGCGTGTTCTTGGGCAGTCCCAGAGTAACAGCGACGACGCGCGCTGGAGTGCGCCACAACAAGGGTGGCGCGAGAGGTGTGAGAGAAAATGGGTTTCGAGGCTGGCCTATTCAATAAACACGCGCGATTCCGCTCTTGGTTTTTATTCAGCTATGTTTGTATACCAAGTTACAGAACCATACAATATTTTGTGGTGGGTAGTTTGTGGTATGTGATATTATCATTGACATATAAACGTGTGGTACATTCAAGTACATCCCGCACCAGACCCGCGCCATGTAAGCCTCTAACAACAAGGTTACCTGGGCCCGGACCTTCTCTTGGCAGCCCTGTAAATTGTTGCCTATGGTGCAGCTTTTGTTTATTACTGTGGTATATTGTAGTATATGATTAGTTTACTCCCATTTGTTACAGTTATGAATTTATCTTCTAAACTATAAGCAACGCCACATACAGGCCTGTTAGGGATAAAAATGTTTAGCGACTACTTAGCTCTTTCCAGTCTATGAAAGCCAAAAAAGGCAGTTATCTTTCACAAGTGCTTTTCAATGTAATTCGGCGAACGTAAGGGTTTTAATCGCTTCAAAAACACAATCTTGCCAAAAACAACTGAATTCACCCCGCTCTCCCAGAGACAGCCATCGACGTTCATGTGAATGCATACGCAAAACTTCTGGACAAATCTCATACTGTTTTTTTTTCTTTTTTTCCTCCACGCAACGAAAACTCAACAGCCGGGCCACGGCAGCGGATCACACTCAGAAAAAACTAGCCGGGCCACGGCAGCGAAACCTTCAAACTAGCCGGGCCACGGCGCGAAAAACGTTTTACAAAGTAGGGCCACGGTAGCGGGGATTTCCCAAGTAGGGCACGGCAGCCAACTTTTCCCCAAGTAGTGCCCGGCAGCCACTTTTCGCCAAGTAGGGCCACGGCAGCCACTTTTCCCCAAGAGGGACACGGCAGCCACTTTTAACAAGTAGGGCCACGGCAGGTTAAGGGGTGGGAGCAAGTCGCATCATTCTGGTATGCTATGTACCACATATAGTATTATACAATCGCACCAAGTGCAGGGAAACTTCACGTGCCAGGGCCAAAGCAACTACTCAGCCGGGCCACGGCAGGTGCATGGCCAGAGGTTTGTTTTTTACAAGTGTACCTAACCCGGCCACGGCAGCAACAAACTCCGTCTCATTTCAAGTGACCAGTGCGGGCACGCCACGGCAGAACCAATCCGTACATATCCAGTTGACCAGGCCAGAAAGCAAAGGCCAACCAAGGGTGGGCCGGCGGGCGAACGCCCCCGGCACAACTACCCCCACGCACCTCGACATGTGGGAACAAAGTAAGAAAAGCCGCCTCCGAGTGGCATGGGCCACGCAGGCCGGGCAATTGCCTACTAGCGTCGGAGGCACGGGCCGTTCCAGGCACTCGAGTCTTGTGCGGGCCAAGTTACACGGAGCTTGCTGTGCGTCGCGGCCATGCCTGCTGCTGCCACAGCAACGAGCACGGCCCCGATCCGGAGATTCGCCCGTCTGGTGCGGGCAAATCCCTCGGATCTGTACGGTTTCGTTCAGCAGATGCAGCCCGAAGAGGCTGCTCTACTGGGCACGACACCTCGATCCAACCACAAGTCGTCTGCAAAGTGCTTTGGGGGACCTCTCCCAAGGCGGACTTGATGGCGCTTGGTCAACAGCGACAGTCGGGGCTACCGCGTGAGTCCAGGTTTCGCGAAACCACGGGCCCTTTCTACCTCGAAAGGGGGGCGCGTAGCGCCACGGGGCCACCTCGAAGCGGGAAAAACGCCGGTGGTGTCGACGCGTACCCGCCGGGGATTCTGGAGGTGAAAAAGTCAATCTTAAGAG
Organism: Ophioderma brevispina; assembly: GCA_023653785.1. Classification (NCBI taxonomy): domain Eukaryota; kingdom Metazoa; phylum Echinodermata; class Ophiuroidea; order Amphilepidida; family Ophiodermatidae; genus Ophioderma; species Ophioderma brevispina. The sequence goes on from JAMKCH010063381.1 coordinate 6,924, forward strand.
GCTCTCAGCCGTAATCCCTCAGATGGTAGCTTCGCACCTGTCCTCTCGAACAAGCACGTGTACCAACGCGTCTGAATCTGCGGTTCCTTCTCGTACTGAGCAGAATTGCCGTCGTAACGCCGACCTGTAATCAGAGGGGTAAAATAACCTGTTCACGAACGGTCAAACCCAGCTCACGTTCCCGATTAGTGGGTGAACAATCCGACGCTTGGTGAATTCTGCCTCACAATGATAGGAAGAGCCCGACACTACGGATCAAAAAGCAACGTCGCTATGAACGCTTGGCTGCCACACGCCAGTTATCCCTGTGGTAACTTTTCTGAACCTCTTGCTTCAAAACTCGGAAGTCAAAATGATCGTTAGGCCACGCTTTCACGGTCTGTTTCATTACTGAATGAAAATCAAATCAAGCCAGCATTTGCCCTTCTGCTCTACGCGAAGTTTCCGTCCTCGCTGACTGGCTTGGACACCTGGTTTACAATTTGACAGAGACCTCCCCAGTCAAATCCCCCCTTGACGCTGTCGTCGGGCGGGTCGCAACCAACAGGAGGCCGGGTGCTTAGCGCCAGAAGACTGGACCCACGCGGGGGCCGTTTCCCGTCTCCCGAAAATAAGTAAGGAAAACGATGAGAGTAGTGGTATTTCAACAGTCGGCGGAGCCCCCACTATTCTACACCCCTCAGGTCTCTTCACAAGACCAGACAGAGTCAAGCTCCACAGGGTCTTCTTTCCCCGCTGATTCTGCCAAGCCCGTTCCCTTCGCTGTGGTTTCGATGATAGTAGATGAGGACAGTGGGCTTCGTTTAATACATTCATGCGCGTCACTAATTAGATGACGAGGCATTTTGCTACCTTAAGATAGTCATAGTTACTCCCGCCGTTTCCCGCGCTTCATTGAATTCTTCACTTTGACATTCAGAGCACTGGGCAGAAATCACATTGCGTCAACGCCCGGGTTGCGGACATCGCAATGCTCTGTTTAATTAGACAGAGGATTCCCCTAGTCCTACCAGTTCTGAGCCGGCTGTTTGGCGCCGCCCGAGGCGACAACGCGGGCTGCCGCGCAGCCAGGCGTCCACGAGCCGGACCCCATGCAAAGTCCGGGTTCGCCGGTCTCAGAAGGCCGAAGCCAACCTCGAACCGATCGCCCAGTCACTCTGGGGGTCCGGAGACTGCTTCAGGCCCCGGCCCGACCGACCCATCCTCAGAGGCCAACTTTTCCCTAAGTACGGATCGGCTTGCACGACTTCCCTTCCCTTACATGTTATATTGACCAGAGGCTGTTCACCTTGGGGACCTGCGGTTAGGGTACGACCTGAGGCGTAGAGTCACGCTCGTCCCCGGATTTTCAAGGACCCGCCAGTGCAACACCGGCCGCCGCTCCAGACGCGGCGCTCTACGGGCACGCGGTCCCTAACTCCGATCCAGTCGGTTTCAGGGAACCCGCCCCTTACAAAGAAAAGACAAAAAAAAAAAAAACAAACTCTTCACGGGGCTCCGGCAAGCGTCTCCGGGCTCCATATCTTTGCAGCTCTGACCACCCAAATGATGGCGGGCTCCGCCTTCAGGTTCGGGAATATTGACCCGATTCCCTTTCGGCCAGCGGGCGCAAAAAACCACGCGAAGCGGCGCAGCGCCGCCGCTTCAGAGCGAACTTTCCCTAGGCCTTAGGATCGACTGACCCATGATGCACCGCTGTTCACATTGAACCCTTTCTCCCGACTAGGCCCTCAAGGTCTCGGCGGCCCCACCCCCAAACACGCACTAACGCGCTCAAGGCGGGACGCTTCAAATCACTGTATACCTATAGGCAGTATTAAAATATATAGGTAATTATATTACTATTGTTATAGTATTCGGTATATATTATGACATTCGAAGCCGAGGTCTAGCTTTCAGAGAGAAACCAACCCCTCGTATCTAGATACTTCCTGGTCCCGAACCAGCCCCAGCGCTACAGGCCGGCTTTTTTGCCCTCTGCGCATGCTACCTTTTGTACACACCCAATGTAACGCTACCGAAAGCGTCCCTAGATCAAAATCCATTTCGCGCATACGGCAACCCGTGTCAATTTTTATCTCTCTCCAGCGGAGAGCCGTTCTCGGTAAAATCCACTACTATGGAAACCGGCCCGTCTGCCGCCTACAAAAATGTTGGCCCAAAATACATACCCTCTCATACCCAAAACCACGCCCCCGGCCGGCGGGCAAAACCCGACCCGATGGTCCCGGGCTGGGGAGAACATACTCCCCTATAGTATATAATACTTTATGGTCCCCGGCAGTTGGGCGCCCCAAATGGCACCTTCGTTTCTGCCGCGTCATAACTGAACCCACATACCACCGGTGTGGGCCTGCGATCAAAACCGGCAATGCGGGGGCACTTTCTTATGCAGCGGTATGGGCCCCTCAACGCCCTCTCCTAGGTAGCATTTGCGGAAAACCGACACATGGCCAACAATTAGTCGGCAAGCAACGGGCAATTCCCTGCCGACAGTAGTTGGAGACAAACCGCGTACCTAGCCGGCCCCGGCAGGGAACATTCACTTAGGCAGGGCCACGGCAGCGGCGCCATTTCTTATCTGGTCGGGCCAACGGCAGTGATATTCACTTAGCAGGATGGCACGCAGCGCCTTTCTTATCTGGTTCGGGCCACGGCAGTGATATTCACTTAGCAGGTCCACGGCACGACATTTTCCTTATCTGGTCGGGCCACGGCAGAGACATTTACTTAGCAGGGCCGCGGCAGCGACATTTCTTATCTGGTCGGGCCACGGCAGTGATATTCACTTGGCCGGGCCACGGCCCGGCGACATTTCTATCTGGCCGGGGCCACTGCATGGATATTCACTTAAGCAGGTCCACGGCCGCGACTTTCTTAGCTGGTCGGCCACGGCAGTGATATTCACTTAGCAGGGACACGGCAGCGACATTCTTGGCCTTATCGGTCCGGGCCACGGCAGTGATATTCACGTAGCAGGGCCACGGCAGCGACCTTTCTTATCTGGTCGGGCCCCGGCAGTGATATTCACTTAGCATGGCCACGGCAGCGACATTTCTTATCTGCGGGGGCCACGGCAGTGATATTCATAACTTAGCAGGGCCACGGCAGCGCCATTTCTTACCTGGCCGGGCCACGGCCGGATATCACTAGGGCCGGGCCACGGCAGCGACATTTCTTATTTAGCCGGCCACGGCAGTTGCATTCACTTAGCATGGCCACGGCAGGCACACTTCTTATCTAGCCGGGCCACGGCAGGGATATTCCCATTAGCCAGGGCCACGGCAGGCACACTCTTATCTATCCGGGCCACACGGCAAAGTTGCATATCACTTAGCAAGGGCCACACACGGCATGCACCTCTTCTTATGCTAGCCGGGCCACGGCAGGGATATTCACTTTGCCGGCCACGGCAGGCACACGTCTTATCTAGCCGGGCCACGGCAGCGCCAGTCCTGCTTACCAGGAGAGTGGCCCCCTGGCTGCTCGCAAATTCAATCTGTTGTCCTGCTCCAAGTCAGCGAGTCGGACTTCATACCCATTTAAAGTTTGAGAATAGGTTTAGGTCGTTTCGGCCCCAATACCTCTAATCATTCGCTTTAACCAGATAAAATTGTTTTCAAGAGCGCCAGCTATCCTGAGGGAAACTTCGGCGGGAACCAGCTCCTAGAAGATGGTTCGATTTAGTCTTTTCGTCGCCCCTAACCCAGTCGGCGATCGATTGCACGTCAGAATCGCTGCGGTACCTCCACCAGAGTTTCCACTCTGGCTCATCCTCCTGCTCGGGCATAGTTCAACACCATCTTTTCGGTCCTAGCCGTACACGCTCTCTCCGCCTCACCGAGCAACGCGGACGAGACGGGGCGGTGTTGCGCCTCGCCCAAAGGACGAGGTCCCACCACCTCGGAAGGCCTACACCGTCCTTACTTTCATGCGCCTAGGGCTTCGTATCCGGCCCTTCGACTTGCGTGCCCGTTAGACTTCTTGGTCCGTGTTTCAAACGGTCGAAAAGGCGCCGGCCAAGTTTGGGCAACCCCCGTGCACCTGAGGCGATCCAGCCTTTCTCGACCGCACGAGCGAGCGGGCACTGATGACAGTCCCCGTACCGCCCGCACGAGCGGTAGTCTGGCGGCTCCAGCCCTCGCCCGAAGGCCGAGCAGGCGCGGGACGTGGTCATCTTTCCTCGACCTGCGACGAATGCGGACGGCGAGAACTATACGTTCTCTCTTCACGACCCCGAGAGCCGGATGAAGATACCTGCCTTCGCCCGCGTCCATGGCCGTCAACGGTCGTCGCCAACCCCATGAGGCCTCGGGAGAAATCGCGCGAAGGGCGACAGCATTACCACCCCGTCAGGTTTCCCGAGGGGAATCCGCCGACGGAACGGAGCGCCGAAGCCTCCTCCCCTTGCGCTGATCTCCCGCCACAGTATGCGGGCCCTCCGTTTCCTTCTCGCAGCTTTCATCACGTCCTATTGAACTCTCTCTTCGCTCTTCAAAGTTCTTTTCAACTCCCTCATGTCACTTGTCTCTATCGTTCTCGTGCCTAGTATTTAGCCTTGGATGGAGTTTACCACCCGTCGTGGGCTGCTTCCAAAACAACCCGACTCTTGAAAGCCAAGGCCACCGCGACGGGCGCCTGGCGGGGGCCCTAAACACATCTATGGGATGAGAGGCCTCCTTCACAAGGACTCGGCTCCTCGTCCCGGTCACCAGGTGCGCCTTCCTTACGCCACATTGTTCCCGCAACGCCACTGGGACGCGGGATTCGGCGATGGGCTCCTTCCTCTTCACTCGCGGCTACTGAGGGAATCCTGTTAGTTTCTTTTCCTCCGCTTAGTAATATGCTTAAATTCAGCGGGTGAAGTCTCGCTCGATCTGAAGGTCGAGTCATAAAGAACATGAGAATGTTAGGTGTCGTTTCCTCGAGCAGCGAACGGGCCGCGCCGGCACACGCCAGGAGCGCTTTTTCAAGCCTGACGCCTCGGAACCTTTGGGCGGCACCTTATACCTCACCACCGCAGCGCTTCCAGGCGGTCTGTGGGATTACCGGTCATAACAGCTTGCGGATTTCCCGCTAGTTCCGCCGCCTCACCCGAACCGTCCGGCCGCGCCTCTCGCACGGGACACAGACATGTTGTGGAGGAGGTGCCGATTTCTATGGACTCCTTTAAAGCACGCATCTAGTGTACTCGCTCCGCGCCGCTGTGCACGGGCGCCAGATACGGATTCGGTTGCTTCGTTCCCCGCGTATGCGTGGTCACCCATACGCGCATTTCTCGTATTGTTTCACGACCCTCAGACCGACGAGGTCCGGGCCCCGGGGCCCGGACCGCCATGTGCGTTCAAATTGCCCATGTCAATGTGTTCTGAATTCACATTGCTTCTCGCCGCTGGCTGCGTTCTTCATCGTCGCACGAGCCGAGCGATCCTCCACCGAGAATTGTCTTATTTTTTTTCCCGAGGGCTTTGGTTTTATCAAACATGTCATGTAAAAGAATAAGGTCAGGGCGGTCCCGAACGACCAGGAACGAGCGGGGCGGCCCCTAGGCTATTTTTAGCCCAAACGCCGGCGCGCCACCCCCGTGTTTGGGGGGGGGAGCTTGCCTTTTAAAACTGGCCCGGTTGTTACGCCGAGTCCCCCAGGCTGCCGGTCTCCGCCGAGGTCCGTGGGCCCGGGGCGTTGTTACCCTGCCGGTCAATAATTTTGGTTCGACTCGTTCGAGGCTGCCTCCTCCGCCCCCGACCATCTTTCGCTGGACGGGACGACTCGCCTCCCCTTTCGTTCGCCGGCAACACGCCAGAGCTCTAGCGGGGAAAGTGTTCCGAGCCTCCCCCCCATCAGCTGGAAAGGAAACGGGGGGTTTCGACTCGCTCTCAGGCGATAATCGCCCCCGCACATTCCATGACGGGCCCGCTCCCGGTGGGGATGGGTTTAAATGGCATTGCCATTCAGTCCCCGAAGGGGGTGCCCCCACCGAGGTTTTTGGGTTGCACCCGGCATGCCCATGCAAAGTGTGAACCTTTGATGACAACATTTGCCGGTGCGGCTTTTGCCTTGGTCATATCGCAAGTTACTGTTAATGATCCTTCCGCAGGTTCACCTACGGAACCCTTGTTACGACTTTTACTCCTCTAAATGAATCAGTTGATCGTCTTCCTCGCCACCGGAAAATCGAGCCGGCGAGCCGGCCCGACCCGGCCGATCCAAGGATTTCACTAAACCATTCAATCGGTAGTAGCGACGGCGGTGTGTACAAAGGGCAATGTACGTAAATCACCGCGAAGCTGATGACTCGCGCTTACTGGATTCCTCCTCGTTTTCAAGGGAAATAATTACAATACCCTATCCCAATCACGAAAGAGGTTCAACGGATTACCCAGACCTTCCGGCCAAGGGCAACATCACGCTGATTCCTTCAGTGTAGCGCGCCTGCGGCCCCGAACATCTACGGGCATCACAGACCTTTATTTCTCAATCTCGCGTGGCTATACGCCACTAGTCCCTCTAAGAAGTTGTCGCCACACCTCGGCGGGTGGCGCAAACTATTTAGCAAGCCGAGTCCCGTTCTTTATCGGAATTAACCAGACAAATCGCTCCACCAACTAAGTACGGCCATGCACCCACCACCCACAGAATCAAGAACTAGCTCTCAAATCTGTCAAAATCTTACTGTGTCCGGGCCGGGTGAGTTTTCCCGTGTTGAGTTAAATTAAGCCGCAGGCTCTACTCCTGGTGGTGCCCTTCCGTCAATTCCTTTAAGTGTCAGGCTTTGCACCATACGTCCCCGAACCCAAAAACTTTGGCTTCCCGGAAGCTGCTAACCGTGTCATTGGAGTAACGCCGGCGAATCGCCGTCGGCCTAGTTTAATGGTTAGAACTGGGGTATCGGATCGCCTTCGAACCTCTAACTTTCGCTCTTGATTCAATGAAGACAATTCCTTGGCAAATGCTCTTCGCGTCGTCGTCTTGCCGCGATCCAAGAATTTCACCTCTCACACCACGTCAATAAATACGATTGCCCCCGTCAGTCCCTCTCAATCATTACCTCGGACTCCGAAAACTATCGCAATAGAACCGAGGTCTATTCATTATTCCCTGCTCTGGCGTTAGGCTGTTGCGCCTGCTTGTTGAACACTCCAATTTTTTCAAAGTAAATAACCGTTCCGGTCGCACCCGGCAACTCAGTTAAGAGAACCGGGCGCAAACGCGAGGGAGGCTAGGTCAAACATTCCCCCTTGCGAGGGCCCGTTAGCCTAAGCCCTAGATCCACCTAACTATCTTTAACTGCGCGCATTTAATAACGCTACTCTGGAGCGGGAATTACCGCGGCTGCTGCCACCAAACCTTGCCCGCCCTCCAGTAGATCCTCGTTAAAGGAGTTAAAGTGTACTCATTCCATTTACAGGGCCTCGAAAGAGTCCTGTATTGTTATTTTTCGTCACTACCTCCCCGTGTCGAGAGTGGGTAAATTGCCCGGGCGCCTTCTGCCTTCCTTGGATGTGGTAGCAATTTCCTTTCTTCTCAGGCTCCCATCTCCGAATCGAACCCTTATTCTCCGTTACCCGTTACGACCACGGTAGGCGCATAACCTACCATCGAAGTTGATTTAAGGGAGACTGTTTGAAGGAGCTGTCCGCGGTACGATACCGTGGCATCTGCTAAGTTATCCAGAGTTCACCAACGAAGCCGACAGCGCGAGTTGGTCTGTTTCCTAATAAAATCACGGGCCGTCCGTAAGGTCGGCGCTTGGTGGCATTTATTAGCTCTAGAAAATTACCAACAGTTTATCCATGAGGGCAACTCGTCGTCCAAGGAACCATGACTGTTTTAATGAGCCATCCGCAGTTTTCGCTTGATACAAGCTTGTACTTAACATGCATGGCTTACTCTTTGAGGACAAGCATATGAACTCCTGGGCAGGATCAACCCGGTAGATAGATCCGAAGATCTCGGCGGCGCTTACCCGAGGGCCGACCGCCTCAAGTGTTCTAGTTGCCAAAGTACATAGGCCTCAATGGGCCCCTGTTAACGCTACTAAGCGAGTGGGGCCAGGGACCTCTCGACCCCACCCCAGCATTCCGAACTCCGCCGGGTATTTTCAGAGGTTCCCCGCTCTTCTCCGTCTCGCACCACGCACATCAAAGTGCGCCCACGCTGAGAAGCTCGGCGAGGGCGCTTTCACGAGATTCGCTCCTCTATGGAATCGGGCCTGGCTGTCGCATGACGTTTTATGCCGGTGGCTGGCCGGTCTGAGGAGCGGAGGCTTCCGGCGCTGCTTTTGCATAACAGGCGGTCGCACAATCGCGCTCTCTCCCGTCAATTACCGTGCCCACATTTGTGTCTTGCTGGTCGCCTAGGTCTCGGCGGCCCCACCCCCAAACACGCACTAACGCGCTCACGTCGGACCTTCAAACCACTGTAGCCTATAGCAGTATTAAAATATTTAGGTATTTACTATTGTATAGTATTCGGTACATATTATGACTTCGAGAGCCGAAGGTCCTATCTTTAGAGAGACACCCTCTTATATATATACGTTCTGGTCCCGAACCAGGCCCCAGCCGCTACGGCCGGCTTTTCTGACCTCGGCGCATTCTACATTTTTGAACACAACCCAATGTAACGCTACGAAAGCGTCCCTAATCAAATCCAGATTTCGCTACGCACACGTCCATTTTTAGCTCTCTCCAGCGGAGAGCCGCTCTCGGTAAAATCCCTACAGTGGGAAAAAGTCCCGTCTACCGCCTACAAAAATGTTGGCCCAAAACTACACACCCTCTTCAGACCCACACCACGCCCCGGCCGGTCCTGGGCAACCCTACCCGTATGGGGGCCCGTGCTGGGGAGACATACGCCCTATAGTTACGTTCTGGTCCCCGGCAGCTGGGCGCCCAAATGGCACCTTCGTTTCTATACCCGCGTCATAACTGAACACCTCCACCGTGTGGGTCTGCGATCAGACAGAAACCGGCAGGCGGGGCACTTTCTTATGAAGCTGTATAGGGCCCTCAACTGCCATCTCCTAGGTAGCATTTGCGGAAACCGACACATGGCCAACCCTTAGTCGGCAAGCAACGGGCAATTCCCTGCCGACAGTAGTTGGAGAGACACCGCTTACACTAGCCGGGCCACGGCAGGGACATTCACTTAGCAGGGGGGCCACGGCAGCGACATTTCGTATCTGGTCGGCCACGGCAGTGATATTCCCTTAGCAGGGCCCACGGCAGCGACATTTCTTATCTGGTCGTGCCACGGCAGTGAATTTCACTTAGCAGGTGTCCACGGCAGCTAACATTTCTTATCGGGTCGGGCCACTGCCAGTGATATCACGTTAGCAGGGCACGGCAGCGACATTTCTTATCTGGTCGGGCCACGGCAGTGATATTCACTTTGCAGGGCCAGGCAGCGACATTTCTTATCTGGTCGGGCCCCGGCAGTGATATTCAGCGTAGCAGGTCCAACACGGCAGAGACATTGCTTATCTGGTCGGGCCACGGCATGTATATTCCCTTAGTCGGGCCACGGCAGCGACATTTCTTATCTGGTCGGGCCACGGCAGTTTATTTCACTCTTAGCAGGGCCACGGCAGCGACATTTCTTATTTGGTCGGGCCACGGCAGTGATATTCACTTAGCCAGGGCCACGCCAGCGACATTTCTTATCTGGTCGGGCCACGGCAGTTGATATTCACTTAGCAGGGCCACTGCAGCGACATTTCTTATCTGGCCGGGCCACGTCAGTGATATTCACTTAGCCGGGCCACGGCAGCGACATTTCTATCTAGCCGTGCCACGGCAGTTTGCATTCACTTAGCAAGGCCACTGCAGCATCACTTCTTTCTAGCCGGGGGCCACGGCAGGATATTCACTTAGCGGGCCACGGCAGTCACAACACTTCTTATCTATCCGGGCCACGGCAGTTGCATCCACTTAGCAGGGCCATTGGACGGCCACGGCAGGCACCTTTCTTATCTAGCCGGGCCACGGGCAAGGATATTCCCTTAGCCGGCCACTGGCAGCGCAACTTCTTATCTAGCCGGGCCACGGAGCGCCATTTTTCCCTCCACCAAGCCAAGCCACGGCAAGCGGCATTTTCCACCAAGCCGGCCCACGGCAGCGATGCCGGTGGTGTCGGTTTGCAATAGTTGGTTTCCATTTCTTTCGCTCCCACTAGGGGCAGATTCTTGCAACACACATGCTTAATAGGGCAGTCAACGTCCAAATCAAATTCCACATCAACAGCCTGGGGCGCGCACCTACCCGGGATGTTGCAGCGCAATCACAAGGCCATCTCCCCTTACCCTAACCTAACGCGCGAGACGCACAGATATGTAGGTGCGTGTTCTTGGGCCGTAACAAGCTACGACGCGCAGCTGGGTGCGCAACAACAAGGAATGGGCGCGAAGGGGTGAGAAGAAATGGTTTCGCTGCTGGCCTATTCAATAACACCGCGCGACTTCCGCTCTTGGTTTATTATTCCAGCTCTCTGTTTTGTATACCATATTACAGAACCTAACAATTTTGTGTAGTTTGTGGTACGTGATCTTATCATTGACATATAAAGTGGTGTTACATTCAAGTACAACATCCCTCACCCGACCCGCGCCCTGTAAGCCTATAACAACAAGGTTCCTGGGCCCGGAACTTCTCGTGGCAGCCCTGTACATTGTTGGCCTATGTGGCAGCTGTTTTGTTTATTACTGTGGGTATATTGTGGTATTGATGAGTTACTCCAATTTGTTACAGTTATGATTTATCTACACAAGCATACGCCACAATAACAGCCTGTTAGGGATAACAATTTTTAGCGACTACTTTGCTCTTTCCCAGTCTATGAAAGCCCACAAAGGGCAGTTTATCTTTCAAAGTGCTTTTCAATGTATTCTGTCGAACGTAAGGTTTAATCCGCTCAAAAACACAACTTGCACAACTGAATCTCCCCCGCTCTCACAGAGACAGCCATCGACGTTCATGTGAATGCCTACTGCACTTTCTGACAAAATCCTCATACCTGTTTTTTTTTTTTCTTTTTTTCTCCACGCAACGAACCTTCAACTAGCCGGGCCACGGCAGCGAAACTTCAACTAACTAGCCTGGCCACGGCAGCGAAACTTCAACTAGCCGGGCCACGGCAATCGAACCGGTTTTTACAAAGTAGGGCACGGCAGCGGGATTTTCCAATTAGGGGGCACGGCAGCCACTTTTTCCCCAAGTGGGCCACGGCAGCCACCTTTCCACAATGAAGGCCACGGCAGCGGGATTTTCCCCAAGTAGGGCCACGCCACCCACTTTTCAACCAAGTAGGGCCCCGGCAGGTTTAGTGTTGGGAAAGCAGTCGCATTCATTCTGGTAATTTGGTACCACAGTATCGTATACAAATCGCACAGTCCGATACAATCCACGTGGCAGGGCCCAGCGCAACTACACAGGGCCACGGCAGGTGCATGGCCAAGGGTTTGTTTTTTTTCAAGTTGTACCTACCGGGGCCACGGCAGCAACCAACCTCCGTATCATTTTCAAGTTCAAGTTGACCATGGGCCGGGGGCCACGGCAGCAACCAACTCCGTAATCACTCAAGTTGACCAGTTTGCCAGAAACAAAGGCCACCAAGTGTTGGGCGCCGGGGCGAACGCCCCCGCACAACTCCCCCCACGCACTCGACATGTTGGAACAAAGTAAAGCACGCCCTCGACGTGGCAGGGCCACGGCAGGCCCCGGGCAATGCCACTAAGCGTCGAAGGCCGGCCGGTCCCAGGCACTCGCCCGTCTCGTTGCGGGCAGTTACACCGGAGCTGCTTGGCGTCGTCGGCCATGCCCTGCTGCTGCCCGAGCAACGAGCACGGCCGCTGCCGGAGATTCGCCCGTCTGTTGCGGGCAACTCCCTCGATCTGTAGGTTTAGTTTCAGCAGATTGCAGCGAAGAGACTGCTCTACGGGGCACGACACCTCGATCCATACCCAAGTCGTTCTGCACGTGATTTGGCGTCCTCTCCAAGGCGGACCTGGGATGCCGCGTGGGAACAGCGGACAGTTCGGGGCTACGCCGCTGCGTCCAAGGTCCGCGAACACGGCCCTTCTAACCCTCGAAAGGGGGTGGGCGCGTAGCGCCCCGTGCCCTACCTCTCTAGCGGAACGCCGGTGGTGTCGACTCGTACCATCCGGATCGGGGAGGTTGAAAGTCCAATCTTAAAGGGCTTTCAGCCGTCATCCCTCAGATGGTAGCTTCGCACCACTGCCGCATCGAACAAGCAGTGTACGACGGTCCTGAAATCTCTGCGTTTCCTCTCGTACTGAGCAGAATTGCCGTAACGAGACCGACCTGTAATCATTAGGGTAAAACTACCCTGTCCTCACGACGGTCTAAACCCAGCTCACGTTCCCTATTATTGGGTAACAATCCAACGCTTGGTGAATTCTGCCTCACAATGATAGGAAGAGCCGACAATCGAGGATCAAAAAGCAACGCCGCTATGAACGCTTGGCTGCCGCAAGCCAGTTATCCCTGTGGTAACTTTTCTTACACCTCTTGCTCAAACTCCGAAAGTCAAAAGGATCGTTAGGCCACGCTTCACGGTCTGTATTCATACTTAAAATCAAAATCAGCCAGCATTTGCCCTTCTGCGCTACGCGCGGTTTTCCGTCCTCGCTGTCGCTGGCCTTAGGACACCTGCGGTTACCATTTGACAGATGTACCGTCCCAGTCAAACTCCCCGCCTGACGCTGTCGCCGGAGCGGGTCGCACCCACCCCGGAGGCCTGTGCTTAGCGCCAGAAGCCTGGACCCGCGCGGGGCCCGTTTCCCGTCTCACCGACTAAGTAAGGAAACGAATGAAGTCGTGGTATTTTCACCACCGTCTGCCAGAGGCCTCTCCCCCCCTATTCCTACACCCCTCATGTCTCTTCACAAGCCCGACTAGAGTTCAGCTCAACAGGGTCGTCTTTCCTCCGCTGATGCTGCCAAGCCCCGTTTCCCTTGGCGTGGTTTCGCTAGAATGTAGATAGGGACATTGGGAATCTCGTTAATCCATTCATGCGCTCACTAATTAGATGACTAGGCATTTGGCTACCTTAAGAGAGTCATAGATACTCCCGTCCGTTTACCCCGCGCTTCATTGATTTCTTACTTTGACATTCAATCACTGGGCAAAATCACATTGCGTCCAACGTGCCCGGGTTGGCGGCATCGCAATGCCCTGTTTTAATTAACAGTATCGGATTCCCCTGGTCCGTACCAGTTCTGAGCCGGCGTTTGGCGCGGGCCGAGGCGACAACGCGATGCTGCCGCGCAGCCAGGACGGTCCCCGAGCCGGACCCAATGCAAATTCCGGTTCGGCCAGTCTCATAAGGCCGAAGCCAACCTCGACCGGCTCGCCCAGTCACCTGAGGGTCCGTGCCTGCTTCCCGCCCCGGCCCGACCGACCCGTCCTCAGACCATCCTTTTCCCGAAGTTACGGATCCAGCCGGCTGGCCGACTTCCCTTACCTACATTTTTCTATTGACCAGAGGCTGTTCACCTTGGAGACCTGCCGCGGTTATGGGTACGACCTAGGGCGAGAGTCCACACGCTCGTCCCCGCGGATTTTCACGGAACCTGCCAGTGCAACACCGGACCCGCTCCAGACCGTGCTCTACGGGCCGCGGTCCCCTTCTCCATCCAGTTCGGTTTCAGGGAAACCTGCCCCTTACAAAGAAAAGACAACTCTTTCCCGGGGCTCCGGCGCCAGCGTCTTCCGGGCTCCATAGCTTGCATCCTCTGACCACCAAAATGATGGCGGGCTCCGCCTTCATGTTCGGAATATTGACCCGATTCCTTTTCGACCAGGGGGCGCAACCCCACGCGAAGCGGGCGCAGCGCCGCCCGCTCACGCGGAACTTCCCTCGGCTTAGGATCGACTGACCCATGGGCAACGGCTGTTCACATGGAACCTTCTCCCGACTCGGCGGGCCCTCAAGGCTCTTCTCACTTGAGTATTTGCTACTACACCACCAAGATCTGCGCCGGTGCGGCTCCGCGCGGCCTCTCGGCCGTCGCTTCGTTTTGCTCACCACCGCGACCGCGTCCCTCCTACTCGTCGGGGCGTACTGCACCGCCGCCGACGGCCCGTAATGAGCGTCACGCTCAGCGGCCATCCATTTTTCAGGGCTAGTTGATTCGGCAGGTGAGTTGTTACACACTCCTTAGCGGAGTCCGACTTCCATGGCCACCGTCCTTCTGTCTATATCAACCAACACCTTTTCTGGGGTCTGATGAGCGACGGAGCGGGAAGTGAAGCGCTCTAACCGACCGGGCGTGACGGTTCATCCGCAGCGCGCCAGTCCTGCCTACCAAGAGTGGCCCACTGGGCTCCTCGCAATTCAATCTGTTGTCCCGGCTCCAAGTCAGCGAGTCGGACTTCATACCAAATTAAATTTTTGAGAATAGTTAGTCGTGTCGGCCCAAGACCTCTAATCATTCGCTTTACCCAGATAAAACTTGTTTTGTTCATGAGCGCCAGCTATCCGAGGGAAACTTCTGGAGGGAACTCAGCTACTAGATGGTTCGATTAGTCTTCGCCCCTAACCCAAGCCGGGCGATCGATTTGCACGTCAGAATCGCTGCGTACCTCCACCCGAGTTTTCCTCTGGCTTCAATCTGCTCGGGCATAGTTTCACATCTTTCGGGACCTAGCGTACACGCTCTTCCTCCGCCACACCGAACAAAGCGGACGAGACGGGCGGTGGTGGCGCCTCGCCCAAAGGACGAGGAATCCCACCCCTCGGACGGCCTACACCGTCCCTTACTTTCAATTGCGCGCTAGGGGCTTCGTATACGGCCCTCGACTTGCGGGGCCCGTTAGACTTCCTTGGTCCCGTGTTTCAAGACGGGTCGAAAAGCGTCCCGGCCAAGTTGGCAGACCCCGTGCACCTGAGAGGCGAGCCAGCCTTTCTCGACCGCACGAGCGAGCGGGCACCGAGGACAGTCCCCGTACGCGCACGAGCGTGAGTCTGGCGGCTCCAGCCCTGGCCCGACCGACCCAGTCCTCAGAGCCCATCCTTTTTCCCGAAAGTTACCGGATTCCGGCTTGCCGACTTCCCTTACCTACATTGTTCTATTGACCAGCGGCTGTTCCCTTGGCGACCTGCTGCGTGTTGGGTACGCCTGAGGCAGAGTCCAGCTCACGCTCGTCCCCCAGGATTTTCACGTCAAGACCGCCAGTGCAACACCGGACGGCCTCTCCAGACGCGGCCGCTATACGGGGCCGCGGTCCCTATCATTCCGATCCAGTCGTTTCAGGAAAACCTCCGCCTTACAAAGAAAAGACAACTCTAACTCTTCCCCGGGGCTCCGGCAAGCGTCTCCGGGCTCCATATCTTTGCAGCTCTGACCACCAAAATGATGGCGGGCGCCGCCTTCAGGTTCGGGAATAAATTGACCCGATTCCCTTCGGCCAGGGGGCGCAAACCACCGAAGCGGCGCGCGCCGCGCTCATAGCGGAACTTCCTCTAGGCCTTAGGATCGACTGCCCATGTGCAACGGCTTGTGTCCACATGAACCCTTCTCACGCTCGGCCCTCAGGCTATCATCTTGAGTAATTTGCTACTACCACCAAGATCTGCTCCGGTGGCGGCTCCGCGCGCCTCCTCGGCCGTCGCTCGTTGCTCACCACCGCGTCACCTCCCCTACTCGTCGGGGCGTACCGCACTGCCGCCGACGGTCCCGTTATGAGCGTCAACGCTCATACGCCATCCATTTTCAGGGCTGTTGATTTCCGGCCATGTGAGTTGTTACACACGCCTTAGCGGATTCCGACTCATGGCCCACCGTCCCCATGCTGTCTATCTTCAACCAACACCATTTTCTGCGGGGGTCTGATGAAGCGCGGGCGGGAAGTGAGGCGCTCTACTAACCGTGCGTACGGTTCATCCCTCAGCGCCAGTCCTGCTTAGCAAGAGTGGCCCACTGGGCTCCTCGCAATTCAATCTGTTGTCCGGCTCAGTCAGCGAGTGCGGACTTCATCCAATTTAAAGTTGAGAATCGGTTGAGGTCGTTTCGGCCCCAATACCTCTAATCATTCGCTTTACCATATAAACTTGTTTTCAATGAGCGCTAGCTTATCCTGCGGGAAACTTCGGAGGGAACCAGCTACTAGATGGTTGGCGATTATTCCCTTTCGCCCCTATACCCAAGTCGGGCGATCGATTTGCACTTCAGAATCGCTTGCCGGACCTCCCCATAGTTTCCTCTGGGCTTCATCCTGCTCGGCATAGGTTCATCACCATCTTTCGGGTCTAGCGTACACCTCTTCCTCCGCCTCACCGAGCAAAGCTGACGAGACTGGGCGTGTGGTGCGCCTCGCCCACAGGACGAGGAAGCCCCACCTCGAACGGCCTACACCGTCCTTTACTTTCATTGCGCCTCGGGGCTTCGTATCCGGCCCTTCGACTTGCGTGCCCGTTAGACTTCTATGGTCCATGTTTCAAGACGGGTCGAAAAGGCCCGGCAAGTTGGGAGACCCCGTGCACCTGAGAGGCGAACCAGCCTTTCTCGACCGAACGAGCGAGCGGGCACTGAGGACGGTCCCCGTACGCCGCACGAGCGGGAGTCTGGCGGCTCCATCCCCTAGCCCGAAGGCCGGCAGGCGCGGAACGTGGTCATCTTTCCCCGACCATTTGCGACCGATGCGGACGGCGAGACTATACGTTCTCTTCCACCCCAGCTTAGCCGGATAGGGAAACCTCCTTCGCGCGTCCAATCGGCCGTCACCGTTCGGGGTCGCCAACCCCGAGGCGCGGGAGCAATGCGCGCGACGGGCGACAGCCTTAACCACCACCCGGTAACCACCCCCGTCAGGGTTCCCGAGTGGTGGAATCGCGCCGACGGAACGG
>JAMKCH010063389.1:0-19915 GCA_023653785.1 Ophioderma brevispina
TTCATACCGTAAATTACCCTTAATGACCTTGACTCCTTATCCCTGAACACCTATATGAAGCATGGTTCCGTTGTGTTGTTCCTCTGAAAGAGTTTAGTTGATATCCGCATGATCCTGTAGAAGAGCTATTTCTTGGCAATTAACATGCCTGTGGCCCGTCAAAAGGGCAGGTAGGGCAAACTCATGACCTTTGGAACCCCTGCTATGACTTGACCAATGAGCACAGATGTCATTCATTTATTTTATGTGTTCAAAACGGTTACATGGATAATTTTTATCTGAGTTAACTCAATCCAAGCATGTTTTTATTTTTTAATTTTGACTTTTTAACCCCTATAACGTGACTCCTGTGTCCTGCTGGGGTCACTGTACTTGGTTTTTGTATTATGATGTCACGGGGATTGTTCCTGGGGGCAAATTTCAGCTCAATCGGAGCTTGTTTGTAAATGTTGGCCTTTGACCTGACGTTGACCTTTGGGGTCAAGACTATCGAGACCCTCTCCTACTAATGTTTATCCAGTGTTTATCAATAATGTTGCTTATCTGTAACCTCTATAGCTGAGATTAGAGCCAATTTGTCTTATTTTAGCATTTTTGACACATTTCCCATTTGACCCGCTTAATGAACCTTTGACCCCGATATAAAAAAAAACCTATATACACACCAAAAGTATTGTTCCAGTTCAAATAAAAAAAATCTGCTTTTGCCTAGTTTCTGGAGCTAAAAATTCTTGAAGTTAATTAGCTTAAAACCGGAAGTAACTTGTAAATGACCTTTGACCCCAAAAAAGAAAACTACCTTGCATACCTGCTAACATACCATGCATATCTTGAAGTTGTGTTTGTCTGTATGTTTTCCATTTTGAGATAAAAACATGGAATGTTTTTAAATATTTTTGGGTCTTTGTGACCCCTTAATGACCTTTGACTCTTATTCCTGAACACCCCTATATGTAGCCATGGTCAGTGGTTCCTGTTAACAAGGTTCGTTGATATCCGCATAATCCTGTAGGAATAAATATTTTTGCCATTAAAATGACATATATTTTGCTTTCAGACCGAAATGACCCCTTGCCCCTCTATAATGTGACCCCTGGTCACGAATAGGGACAACGTTATTGTTCTGTAATTTAACGATATCACGATGATTATTCCTGTAAAATGTCATTCAATCGGAGCTTTTTGTAGATTTTGACCTTTACCTTGAAACTGTGACCTTTGGGGTCGAGACGATCATATAACCTCTTCTACTCTAAATGTTACATCACTGTCGTAATAACGGGATTTATCTTTCACTCTATAGGCTACGATAAATCCAATTTGGTCTTTATTTTTAATTTTTTTGGCAAAATTGACCTTTTGGACCCCCTTAATGACCTTTGATCCTGTATCAAAAAAAAACCTCGTGTACACAACAAAAATGCATTGTTCCGAATGCAATAAAAAAAATCAACTATGCTTAGTTCTGGAATAAAAAATTCTTGAAATTTTACCTTAACTCTCGTCTACCGAAGGGGGGGGGTGGTTTACAACCCCCTCCCCCTTCAGGTTTTTTTCCCCGGCTTGCTAAAACCCCCTTTTTGGTGCCAAATTATTTAATGTAATTGTCAATTTTTGACATGTTTCCGCTTCCTTTTAATCCAAAAACAACATCCCCCCGGTGTAATAGGTAAGATACATGGTGAATCCCACAGTTGATCGATAGGGGGGGTGGTAACCCCCCCCCCCTCCGTAGAGCAGTACCAACCATAGCCTAACACAACACAGGAACATCACATACAACCTTATTTTGGGTACCAATATATCGCTATGGTCTCCTCTTTTCCATTTGATATCAAAATGAGTAAACCAACATGCCCTAGCAATACGTCACAATGGACGTCCATAAGTTCGCATGTCAGCAACAACTGGGCACCTTTCCATATAACACCAGTGAAAAATTCATTTTTCGCGCCAAAAGGTTAGGAAAAGCAGATTTTTCATGCGGTTTTTGACTCTACTTGAATGGAAGCTCAGTTTTATATAAAGAAATCATTTTAGGAGCTATAATAGGTTGTTATTTTTTGAGTCGCAAAATTGCGAAATATCAATTTTCCACCCTATAGTGCAGTATTTTTCGTACTTTCCTCAACATATGACGGTCATGGTAGACGTCATAAATGGGGATTTAGTACTTATTTTTTGGACCAATGTAAAGAAAGCAAACTGCTAAGCTATCCTTTGGTTACAAATTTAACCAGGAATCGGAGTTTCAGTAACGAAAATCACGGGGGGGTGTTAACCACCCCCCCCCCTTCGGGAGTGTTTGTTACAAAAAATGGCACAAGGTAGACGAGGGTTAAAGCCTGAATTGACCTAAATGACCTTTGACCTCCAAATAAAAATACCTGATACATCCACTAACCATGAATGCATATCTGCAGTTAAGTTCCTGTACTATGTTTTGGGTTTTGAGATCCAACATTTTTGAATCTTTTGGAATATTTTTGGTTTTTGACCGGAGTGACCCCCTTAATGACCTTTATGACCTTACACTGATGGACAACCCCAAGACCCTGGCTAGTAACCATAACTTGCTCTAATACGTCCACTCTGCTCATTAATTTGTAAGGCCAGCGTTGTTTGAATATTTTTCACAATTTTTGGTTTCAAACCAGAAATGACCCCTTAATGACCTTTGATCCTTTATCCCTGTAACACCCTATATGAAGCAAGGGTAAGTGGTTCCTCTGAACCAGTTTTGGTGATAATCTGCGTAATGCTGTAGAAGAAGATAAATTGTAACAAAAATTACAATTTGACGCCTGTTGACCTTTGCACCTATATCACGTGACCCTGTGTCACGAATAGGGGTCAACTGTAAGGTTTGGCTGTATTTATGGGATATCCCGAGGATTATTCCCGTCAAAAGTTCAGTTCCTCGGACTTGTTTGTAAATTTTGACCTTTTGACCTTGAACTTTGAACCTTTGGGTCGAGCCTATCATAGACCTCTTCTACTCTAATGTTACAATCACTGTAGTAATTAACAGGGATTTCTGTTCTCTATAGGCTGAGATAAATCCAATTTGGTCTTATTTTTAACATATTTTGGCGAAATTGGACCTTTTGACCCCCTTAATGACCTTTGATCACGTATAAAAAACCTCGTGTACCCAACAAAAATGCATTGTCCAATGCAAACAAAAAAATCTCTATGTTAGTGTTGGAGATAAAAATTCTTGAAATGTATTTACCTCAAAACCGGAAATGACCTTAAATACCTTTTTTGACCTCCAAAATAAATACCTGCATACACCAGTAAATGACTGCAATAGTGAAATTTAATTCACTGTACTATGTCTTGGTTTTGAGATTAAAATGTTTATATTTTGGAATACTTTTGGTTTTTGACCGGACGTGACCCCTTTATGGACCTTTATCCTGAAACTGTGGACGAACCCAAGACCCGTAACCTGGTAACTATACATTTGAGCTAATGACGTCACTCTGCTACGTAATTTGTAAGGACAGCGATTTTTTGAATATTTTTCACAATTTTTGGGCTTTCAAAGCGGAAATGACCCCCTTAATGACAAAGTCATATGACATGATTCGGACTACGCAGCGGTCATTGGTATAAAGTCTGGTCAGAATACTTCAAACCACGACTGAGCTAGACGGGCAAGTTTTCCAGAAGAAAGAAGAAAGAAAATAAGAAAGAACGCATCAAAAACCTACCAAGACCGGGCTGACGGCCGTCTTGTACTAGCCATGCATAACAAGAAGGCCTGGAATAACATCTGAATGACCTTTGCCCCATGCCGATCACTTAGGCAATTAGTGCACATATGCCGTTAAATGTAATTTTTTTGTGTTAGCAACGTACAAGGATCATTATTATTGAGTTTCAACTAAAATCCAAGCATGTCAGGAAATTGACCTTTTAACCCCTATCATGTGACCCCTGTTCACGGATGGGGTCTACTGTACTTGTTTTGTATTTCATGATGGTCACGTGGGATTATTCCCTGCACAATTTCAGCTCAATCGGAGCTTGTTTGTAAATTTTGACCCTTTGACCTTGAACTTGTGACCTTTGGGTCCATACTCATCATAGACCTACCTACTATTAATGTTACATCACTGTAGCAATAAAGGGCTTTATCTGTTCTCTATATGCTTAGATATAGCCAATTGGTCTTATTTTTATCATTTTTAACACATTTGACCATTTGCCCCCTTAATGACCTTTGACCCCAATTATAAAAAAACCTCATGTCACCGACAAAATGCATTGTTCCAGTTTAAATAAAACATCTGCATTGCGTAGTTCTGGAGATAAAAATTCTTAAATTTATCTCAAACCGGAAATGACCTGTACATGGACCTTTGACCCCAAAATAAAATACCTTCATACATCAGCTATATACATTCATATCTGGGGGAGTTATGCACTCTGCTTATCTTTACATTTTTGAGCTAACAATTTTGAAATTTTTTAAAATAGTTTTGGTTGTTGACCGAAAGTTACCCCCTTAAGGCCTTTTGACTCCTTATTCATGAACGCCCTATATGTAGCATGGGTCAGCGGTTCCTCTAACCATTTTGGGTTTTATCGGCATAATCCTGTACTAATTTGGGGTTTTTGGAGATAAAATGTTTGAATATTTTGGAATATTTTTGGTTTTTGACCGGAAGTGACCCCTTCATGACCTTTGGATCCTGAAACTGGACAACCCAAAGACCCTGCCTATTAAACATACATTCCTTTAATACGTCCACTCTGTTTTTACGTAATTTTGTAAGGACAGCGATTTTTTGATTTTTCACAATTTTTGCTTTCAAACCGAATGAACCCCTTAATGACCTTTGACTCCTTATCTCTGAACACCCTATATGAATCAAAGGTCATTGGTTCCTCTTGACCAGTTTGGTGATATCGGCGTAATCCTGTAGAAGAGATAATTTTGACACTCTAAATTACAATTTGAGCCTGTGGCCGGTCAAGTTCAGACAGGGGTCAATGTCATATGACATAAAGTTGGACGGTCGCGGTCATTTGATTAAGTCCTAGCAACATACGTCAAATGATGATTGAACTAGACGCAGTTGAGTGTTGCCAGAAGAAAGAACGAAATAAAAGAAAGAAGACCCATCAAAAACAAACCAAGACGGCGACTGCCGTCTTTTAGAGAAACATCAAAAACAGAACAAGACGGCGGACGGCCGTCTTGTAACTAGCCATGTAACAGAAGACATAGCTGCCACTACTGCCTGGAATAAGATCTGAATGACCTTTGAACCCCATGCCGATACTTGACCAATGGGTCCAATATGTGTGTTAAATTGTTTTTTATGTGTTAACCACGTTACAGGATCAATTATTATTGATTTCAACTCAATCCAAGCTATGTTTCAGGGATTTGACCTTTTTGCACCTCTAATAACGGGCACCCCCCGGGGTCCACGCATAGGTCAACTGTAATTTTTTCTGTAATTTTACATACCCGAGGATTATTCCTTCAATTTCAGTTCAATCGGAGCTTGGTTTGTAAATGTTTGACCTTTGACCTTTGAACTTGACCTTTGGGGTCGAGACTATCATAGACTCTTCTACTATTAATGTTACATCACTGTAGTAATGACCCGCTTTATCTGTCCTCTATACGCTGGGGATACTGATTTGGTCTTAAATTTTTAACAATTTTTTTGGCAACATTGACCTTTTGACCCCTAATGACCTTTCATCCCGGTATAAAAAAACCCTCGTGTACACATCAAAATGCATTGTTCCCATGCAAATAAAAAAAAATCTACTATGCTTAGTTTCTGGAGATAAAATTCTTGAAATTATTTGCCTAAACCGCAATGACCTTAAATGAACTTGACCTCCAAAATAAATACCTTGCCTACCCAGGGTACACACTGATGCCAATCTGAAAGTGAAGTCACTGTACTATGTTTGGGTTTTGAGATAAAACATTTTGAATATTTTGGAATATTTTGGTTTTTTGACCGGCAGTGACCCCTTAATGCTTTGCCCCCTGCAGAGCACAGCCCCCCACGGACTTTTTGTTAAGGGTCTTAGCTGCTTTATATTTATGATTCACTACATGTCAACGTTGCATATAGCAGATAGCTATTTTGAAGATTTTTTGAAGATTTTTCACATTAAGACCGGAAGTGCCCCCTTAAGACCCCAGATTGACCATCTCAACCCATAACTTTGTGTAAAGGGTCTCAAGCTACTCCATATGCATGAGTCCCGTGCCGTGCATGTGATCTTTTTAAGCAAACTGAACCCTTTTTGACATGTGACCCCGAGATGACCCGACGGGTCAAGTCTGTGACATAAATTGGAACATGCCTCAATCGTCATTTCGGTGTAAGTCTGGTCAGAATAACGTCAAACCATGACTTGAGCTAGACAGCATTTGAAATGTTGACAGAAAAAGAAAGAACCCATCAGAACCAGGAACAAGGCGGCATGAAGGCCGTCTTGTAAAAACCCATTCAAAACAGAACAAGACGGCTGACGGTCGTCTTGTAACTAGCCATGCGAAGACATAGCGACCACGACGGCCGGAATACGGATCTGAATGACCTTTGACCACGCCTAACTAATTGACCAAGAGTCCACAGAGTCGTTAATTACAGGTATTTTATGTGTAAAAACGTTACAAGGATCATTATTATTGAGTTGTCATACTCCAATCCAAAGCATGTCAGGGATTTGACCTTTGCACTCTTAAACGGGACCCTGAGGTCACGAAGGTCAAACTTGTTATAATTCTTATTACGAGAATCCCGGGATTCATGTCAAAATGTTCAGTTCAACGGAGTTGTTGTTGTATAAAGTTGACCTTTGCCTTGACTTTGACCTGGGGTCGAGATATCATAGCCTCTTCACATTAATGTTACATCACTGAGTAATAAACGGACTTATCGTCCTCTATACGCTGGGATAAATCCAATTTGGTCTTATTTGTAAAAAAAAACATTTTGTGGCAAAATGGAACCTTTTGGACCCCCTGACAGACACTTTCTCCCGGGATAAAAAAAAAACCTCGTGTACACATCAAAATGCATGGTCAAATGCAAATAAACAAAAATCTACTAGCTTAGTTATGGAGATAAAAATTCTTGAAATTATTTTGCCTTAAAACCGGCAAATGACCTAAATGACCTTTGACCTCCAAATATAAAAAGACCTTGCCTACCCAGGTAAACAGAAGGCCAATCTGGGGGAAAGTGGAAGTCACGTCTATGTTTGGGTTTTGAGATAAAAAAATTTTGAATATTGGAATATTTGGTTTTTTTGACCGGAAGATGACCCCTTATGCACCTTGGCCCCTCCATGCAGAGCACAACATTCGTGAAGGGTCTTAAGCTCTTAGATTATAGTCACGGACCATTGCAACGTTGCATATAGCAGATAGCTATTTTTGAAAGTTTTGAAGATTTTCACCATTAAGACCGGAAGTGCCCCCTTCTTAATGACCCATGATTGACCTCTCAACCCATAACTTTTGTAAAGGGTCTCAAGCAGATACATATGCATGAGTGCGACGTGACGTGCATGTGATCTTTTTAAGCAAAAATAATGAACTTTTGACCATTGTGACCCCTAGATGACCCGACCAGGGGTCAACGTCATGTGACATAAATGGGATGCCTCAGCGGTCATTCGGTTGTAAGTTCTGGTCAGAATACGTCAAAACATGAGAGCTAGACCGCAGTTGAAATGTTGACAGGAGACAGAAAGAACCCATCAGAAACAGAAAAGGGCCTTGAAGGCCGTCTTGGAAAAAGCAGGTTCGCGCTTAATTATTTTACCAATTCGCGTGCTCAAACGAAATTAGTTTCTTCCGCGCATGCCGACCACCTGAAAGGAAAACAAACAAACACTTTACCAACATCTGTTGGAGCACGTCATCTGTGACGGCCCTGCGGACATCGTGCAAACGTTGATGAACCGGTTTTAGCAATTTACAGTTTACAGTACCATGACCTTTCCGACTCATTAGTAAAGGTTACAAACTTTTTCACCTCCGTAACACACGGCTTCAACTCTCCCTTTTACATCTTTTAGAATAGCTGGGTCTGCATCTCTTATTGAAGGAATACTGTGTGGCCAGAATTTAACCAGCCAAACAAATGATCTATAGACAAGGCGTTGTAAATAGATATCCAGAAACCGAAGTTCAGTCAACCACTGCACTTAAATCTGAAAACAGAAGGAATACCCAATTGTTAAAAACAAAAAGCAAATAAATTTATTTTTAACACACCCGAGCTCGTCAAGAGATAGCAGTCACATGGACTAACAATCCACTTTCAACACTCACGCCAAGCACATTGCATTCATAGCAAATGCAGTGATCAATGCTTCGAAAGAAAGGAAAATGCCATTTTCTGACACCAAAAACAATAATATAAATAATATAAAAAAAACCAAAAGAACAAAAAAATAAAAAATTTAACAAACACTTTACCAAAAACATCTGGGGGCACCGTCATTGTGACGGCCTGAGGGAAATGCCCCACCTGTTTCCATTCAAGGTTTTAAAGACGGGGACACTATCGTACGCTTGACTTTATACATGCCGTCTCAAAAAAAATCTACAATACAAAACTGGTTTGGTTTTTTTTTTTTTTCAATATTTTATCTTCAACATAAGTCAGTCGTTTTGTACATCACATTAAAGAAAACGGACCAGGCTTTCCAGCATTGTTTGTTTATTCATTTGCTTTCAATCGAGAGATAACCCAGTTTACTGCGGAACACAAAAAATCAAATTGTGGGGCCCCACTTCTGGTTGAGGTAAAACGGTTGAAAGAATTGGCTAAACATAAGTATTCACATTTGAACAAATATCAAATTCTTTGAAGGGATATTAACTTCAACAGAACTCTAAAGTACGAAACCCGTTAACCTAATGGTGCAGAAGTTATGATCAGTAATGTTGTGTTTTAAGATAAAGTGAATAACATTCGACATACTGTCGAGACGAGAACCATGAGCGTACAACAATCTGGAGGAGAGAGTTTTATGGTCTTGAAATATTGTGAAACGCAAATTCTTACCAAACATTGAACTTTGCCTTTATTTCAAATTGTTATTGAATTTGTAAACATAGTCAAATGCACAAAGATATTGCATATCTTTTTAAACGTTTTCTTGGATTCGCCGTGTTCATTTTGGTAGCAATGTACATTCCTTCTGGCATGCTTTTAACAAGATATCCATTTGTAATAAATTCAAAGTCCATCACTTGAAGTTGCAATAAATTATTGTATTGTTTATATTTATGAAAAGAAGATATGGATTTCATTGAAATGATTATGTTGACTATTAAAACATGGTGTAGATAAAACCTTTAAGACTCCTTTGATTTATTCAATCTGTGTTTTGTTTTCGTTGTCAGTTGCAATCTTTGTGAGCTTGACAGCATGGATAACTGCGCGACGAAAACACCCTCTGTCCATGCATAAAAGTGGCACAAAATCAATTTTGGGTGTATCGCACTAAATTGATTATTCTCTGCATTGCAACAAAAAAGCAAACAAGATGAAACAAACACCCATGAAAGCCGTTTGTCTCTTTCCTATACCCAAATACAAATGCCTATTTGGAGGGAAATTCAGATTTAACCATGTTTTTTTCTGATTGTACCACTTTTTTTGGGACAGGACTGACAAAAAAAACCCATAACAAAACCAAAAGTCCCATTCATGACCCCATCATGAAAACAGTACCAATATTTCCTTAAATACTTGTAAAAAATAAAGAAATATACATTTCTGACAATCACTACCTGTAACAAATATATATTCAGTTAATTGAGCCACGCCTGACCTCCAATAGCAAACCATTATATTAATCTAGATTAATCTATTGATAAAGCACTTTGCTAATCTTGGCAATCGCCAAAAGCAGCGTAACCTCCTCTACATCATATACCAGATACTCATATGGCTCTTGGAGCGAAAGAAAGACATTAGCTCTTAGGCTGTGGAGCACGGAAAGGGCTTCCTCAAACAGAATAGACAATATGGCAGCCTGAAAACCCTTTATGAAGCAAAATAAAAAGAATCCACATATCCTTGGTACTGAAAGCTCTGCATACTAAAAAAAGCTCGCATTACGCAACAACGCGTCATAGCACACAGCCTAATATCCGGTTCTGACACAATGCGTTTGCAATATTTACTACACCATGCAGTAGGATAAAAAATTGTTGCAGCAGGCTCTTACTCAGAACTTGCAATAAAACGGAACTCCATAAAAACATCCAAAGTAAATGAAGAAGCTTAGTATCACTCTTTCCATTCTATTGGTTGAAGTGGGCACACACTCGATGAAGACCATTACCAAAACAAAGTGAGAAACCATCTATTCTATTAAAAAGGTTGGCATCATTGGTATACAAGCACATGTATTATATAATACACGGCAATATCTTCCTTAGAGCGGAGATGTCACACACCCAGTTGCCAACACCCAGGGAAGTTCTAACCACAGCAAACGCTTTCTTGTA
The DNA here is from genome assembly GCA_023653785.1 of Ophioderma brevispina. Taxonomy (NCBI): domain Eukaryota; kingdom Metazoa; phylum Echinodermata; class Ophiuroidea; order Amphilepidida; family Ophiodermatidae; genus Ophioderma; species Ophioderma brevispina. Next base: position 10,523 of record JAMKCH010063389.1, read on the forward strand.
TCTCTGTACCGCCGAAACTTGGTACTCGGACCGCCATCACCACTACTTACAGAAACTTAAGCCTGTTAATGCTTCTGAGATTCAAAACAGATACACCATTTTAATTGGAGCCAAGGAAAAGATAAAGATGAACTATAATCACAATAAATATACCAAATGCCAAAGGGGTTACAACATAAGCACAATCCAGACTGGAAACTTATAAATTGCCTCAAACTGCATGACCGACACATTGCAAAGCCAGGTTATGATGAAACATACCCCATAGGCTAACGAAAAAACACACGCGGACTTTACACCAACAGTTACGTTACCATATGCATGTGGTGCTAGATTCCAAAAATTCCATACACTTAATGGCACCATACCAATAGATGCTACACAAGGTAAACGAAATCTCATGAGTTACAGATGCCAAATACAACTATCTACGAAAATATTTAAAACACAAAGACCTTGCACCGAATTAAAAACAATTCCTTATGATTACCAAAATAGCCAAAATACACTATAATATTTGTCATGCGAATATGCAATAGGGAATATGAGACACACGTACTATTGGATGAGGAGAAACCAAGCGGATTAAGACCTCTCTATGATACAAAAGTCTAAAAATGCAATATCAGGAATTAAGGACGGCAAGTTACCATAATACATAGCAAAACTGCAGATGGGGATAACAGGCATCCATCTTAGACGAGAAGAAGAAACCAAGCGAATTAACACCTCTCTATCATGCAAAGTAATCATAAAACACATTGATTTTCAAGACGGAGTAAAAAATATTAGCTAATATGGCAAATCTTAGCTGCAGAGGAATCAGCGATTTTAAAGCGGCTTAACACACCTCTATCATGCAATACTGCTATAGAATCAAATCATTAAATAATCAAGATGACTCTAAAAATCACTATAGTAGCAAAGATGCAGGTAGAATCAAACACATTCGTCTATCATGAGGAAAACAGCGATCAACACCTACGGAAGGTCTAAATTATTGCGTAACACAAATCACCAATGGAGAGGAATCAAGACATTGACAAAGTATCGTTGAGAGGAAGCAACGGACTAATACCTCTCTATACACACCAACATTAGTCGTTTTTTTTTTTTTTTTTTCAACAACTGTACAGGACATCTTTAACTTTCAAACCTTCCAGCTCGGGTACACAAGCAGAACAGACCGGAAACCCTAAAACTCCCTTGCAGGGGGAGCTCTAATGACCTCCGGACTCTCAATACGGGAATAAAATCTCGTCACCTTGGACACACCACGCACCACTAGCATCTAAATACATACTACAATGGAGTGAATTCAAAGAGAGGTCAAAAATAAGGTGCAAAATATTTTTCAAAAGAAATTTTCTTAATTACAAGGCGTGTCCACTGTAGCGCAACATAAACGTATTATCATAAGTATCAAAACCACATCATATTGATCAAATTGTAATAGATAAAGGACAGCTGCAAAACCAGTCAAGAAGGCAGGAAGCTGCATGCAACCAGGGGTACAACCAGCTACAGAGATGAAAGATATTGAAAAAACTGCGATCAATATCGCTCCCAAACAGGGAATCTCAGGGAAACTACGAGACAATCCGTTAGATGTCCAACGGACTAAAAACAACATACTGGCACTGCAATAGGCACTCTCAAAAAGTATAACTATATGGAAAAGCTCAGAAACTGAGCTACACCATCCACAAGAAAAAAATTATTATCTTACTCCAAGGGTGGTATGCAGATTGTAAAATTATAAGGACATTAGCCAATTGCAAAATATACCTTATACACTTACAGGAAATACGCAGAAAAAGACGAGAAAAACTCACCATACCCACCCACCTCACTCCTCTTTACCCTCTTTCTCCACTTCCTCGCACAACCTCTGCTCAACTCTCCCTTCCGGCCCACTCATTCTTGCACTTGCCCTACTCTTTCACTTTACGCATTCCCTCTCCATCGTCTATGCCCGCGTTTCCTCCACCCGTCGCTCCTAGTCCTTCCCAGCCCACTCCACCCATATCCCCCACTCTTTCCGACTCTACCCACTCTCACCTCCCCCTCTTCTGTCCGCCCCCCTCCTCCCCCCCCCCCCTCCCCCCACCCTCAATCTCCACCCCCTTGTTTCCCCGCTCTTCTCCCACTCCTCCCTCCTCCTTCACCCTCCCCTCTCCTTCTCCCCATTCCCTACTTTCTGCCCTCTACATCCCTCTTCATCTCCCCCCCCTCTACTTCTCCCCGCCTCTTTCCTCCATCGGTTTCACCTTATTTCCCCCCATTCCTCTAATCAACAATCCACCACTTCACCCCCCTTTCTTATCCTCTTCCTCCCTCCATCTTCCTCAGTCTGGAGCTCCCCCCTTCACTAAATACCTCGCGTCACCGCTTTCCCCTCACCCCCTTCACCCCCTTCCAGCCCGGTCTTCACCACTCTCTACCCGTTCTAACCTGCTTGCCGTCTCCCTCCAACCTCCTCTCTCTTCCTCTTCCCCCTCCTCTCCTACTCCTTCTCCCCCTCCCGTCTGCCGCCTCTCCCCAACACCTCTCATCCCTCCCACCTACGACCCCCACCTCCACTCCCCCCGCGCCCTCACCCCCTCTCCCCCCCTCCCCCCCCTCACCTTTCTCCACTCCCACCCCCCTCCCCCCCTCCCTTACTCCGTTCCTTTACTTCTCTTCCGTGCTCCTCACACTTCTCTATTACGTTTCCATAGAAACTATATACATGACGAAAATCCAGAATGAGGAGAAGTCAACATGAGCATATAAAACTGAAATTGACAACAGGAAAAGATTGAAAGAATTGCTTGACCATAAACAACTTCAACAAACCAGCCCCAATGTTCAAGGAAGATGTTAGCACTGAAGTGGAAGTAGTGAACCCAAAAGGAAAAATATATTAGCATCTATCACACTAGGAATCTCAGGCTGCCCCAATACTTACCAAATTGAATAAAGAGACCTATAAAAATCCACCTTCGAAATGTTAAGATAAAGAATGCTTCGTAAACACGAAAGTCCAGGTGAACAACCCAACGGTCGAACAAATAATCAATATCAGTCAGTAAAAACATTATCGACATCTCAATTAAATACACAAACAAGTTATAGGACGTTATTCATAACCGCAATACTTATTGTTTTTTTTATAGGACAAAAGGAATTAAGCCTGCTTGCCAGCACTGATACGACAAACTCAAAGAATTGGGGATCGCTTCATAACATAACAAATCACGATTTGTACCATACATGATGACTGTGACATTTGACACACAATATTCACGTTGTTACGCACATTAAAATCAGGACACGTTGCTAAAGCTACACTACTACACTAAACACAGCACAGTTCGCACTTCAAATGGACTTCACTATCTATAGAATAGATTACGCGCACCCACCAGACTCATACGCAGATAAGTACATTATTATGATCCCAATATCATGGACCCACACGCATTAAAAGAGCATAGGCCTATATACATCGAAACCATAAAATCGTAAGAGCACACAGAACTATGCCAGATTTGCATGACCTGTATTATACTCTGAAAAAAGGCATCAATGGCCATCTCAAATAACTCCGATAAGGACACAGGCAAGTACTGTGAGTGACTAAGGACATCGCCGGATAAGGAGAGAAAGGGGGGGGGGGGGGAGGCCCTCTATAATCCTATAGTTAATTTCCCATCAAGTTTGAGTGGTGTTTACAACTACTTTAACATCTACGCAATTGTTTTTTTATCCCCAAATACATTTGTATCAAGAAAAAATGACAAAAGTCTGAAAAAGTTCGGGGGCATGCTCTCTGAAAAAGCAAAGCTTAGGGAGTATTCCTCCATTCCAATGCCATGATACTAAATGAAGAAGAAACCAGGAAGATGTTCATAGCTGCCCTTTGTTATAGAGCTTGTAAGGGACGTATATATACATGCCTTTTGTCCTTTATAAGCTACAAAGAGGCTACACGAGGCAGCCCTTAAAACAATACCCAAATACCATAGCTTATGCTATGAGATTTGGTTATATAACTGTCTTCACACAAAGCAGGAGGGGTCTCTGGAATACAAACAATGGCCCATGACCGCGAGATTTATATCACGAGCAAGTAGCTAGCGCTATGAGCTAATAAAATCACAATACCCATGGCACAGTCAAATAGCTTTCATTAACCATTGTATTGAACAAAATACATCACCTGTATTTTAGGAGATTATGATACCCAGGATATGCAAGGTCAGCTGTCGATAACATGTGCCCATTAAAAGCTTCTGAACTGAGCCCTTGGTAGATTAGCATACCTTACCACATAGTGATGTGGCATGGTATGTATGTAAATGTTGTTGTTGTTTCTGGAAATTCCATTTAGTGTCAGGACCCCCAGAAAAACAAAAATGCAAAAAATGAGGTCTTTCCCCCAAGAACCAGAATGCACTTGCATATATATATTGCTTAATAAGAGAACGCACATCCTTGAAAGCGGATCTGGATCTTGGGGGGGAAAGGGTTCATATTTGAAATTCAGTACCCCTTGAAGCCTGTAGTATAATTTACATAAAACCGTCTTTTAGGGGAAATTTATGTAAAGTGGGATTTTTTGAAAACTGGCAAAGTAAAATTTGGACATGTCCTTTAAAATGCGCGAAGGTTTCACACATACATGCTTTCATGAAAACTACAGAGGGCGTCCTACAGTCCTGATCCGGGCGCATGTTCCTGTGGCCCAGGAAGGAAGAAATATGATTGCCTCGGTTCCACTAAACCTATACCACGGTTCCACGGAACCTATACCACGGTTCCACTGAACCTATACCACGGTTCCACTAAACCTATACCACGGTTCCACTGAACTATACCATGGTTCCACGAACATATACCTCGGTACCCAACTACAAAATACCAAATCCTCGGTTATGATCACATATACCAATCTCTGGGACTACAACTGCCATGACCATATACGAACACCCCAAACTGCCATAGATTAGACGCTCGGCCTAATGCCTGATGAATACCAATTTACTGTAAGCACGTGTGATGGCAGGGGTAGAGGAAAGCTCGTAGACAACGAACCCGGAACACTTTTGACGTTCCATAAAACGATATGGGGTTTATCAAATACAACATTTGTACTCTACTCTCACCTCAACTTAATCAAGCAAACACCTTAAATCATCCAGCCATCCGCGTCCAGACATATAAAAAGCCAGTTAATCCATCCGCGCGGAAGAAACAAGCTACGTTGAAATCAGTCAATAAAGAGAGACCGATTTTAACACACCCGAGCTCGTCAAGCAGATACAGTCAATGACTAAACAATCACTTTCAACAACTACGCCAGCGACATTTGCCTTCCTATGCAAATGCATGTGATCAATGCGCTTCGAAGAAAATGGCATGATAGCTAGTTATATAGTGCGCAAACGGTCTCGGACGTTAATCAAACAAATGCGGCAACAGTTTCTGGCGACCATGAAGTGCTTACTTCATGAATTATACCAGGTGTGTGTGAAGGGGGAGGCCATAAATGGGGGGGGGGGGGGCAGGATGAGCAATGTCAGGCAAAAAATCGTGGGATACTAAGTACTCCTTTTAAAAACATAGCGCAAACAGGGTTGTAGGCGTATCTTGTCGCCTATTTGGACTAAGGAAGTAAAAATTGGTGGTCAAATGAAAGCTTGAATTTCTGCATTGTATAATATAGAAAAAAGCGGCAAACTGGTTCTTTACAATCCCAACTCGTAAGATAGACCGCGCCACCTATATCATACGCGGGTCTAGCAGACGACGTAATGCATGATAGACTGTATTATACTATAGGGGTTAAATATTGAAACTTGTCAATGGTAGAATGGATTTTGAGGCCATTTCGCGTGGATGGAACGGATGGTTTGTTACTCAATCACGGTCTGATCTCTTTTGCAATGAACATTTAATTTTGGCTGAATATTGCATTTTGAAGAAAGTAAAAATTTAAAAAAGCAAAATATTTTTAAACATTTTTGGCAAAATGCCCTTTTGACCCCTTAATGACCTTTGATCTCGGTATAAAAAAACCTTGTTTAAACAACAAAAATGCATGTTCCAATGCAACATAAAAAAATATACTAGGTAGTTCTGGAGATAAAAAATTCCTTAAAATTATGTACCTTAAAACCGGAAATGACCTAACACTTAAGTGACCAGGGGTTTTCACTCCGTTGGTGCCAAAGGGGGGGGGGGGGGTTCCATGGACACCCCCCAGGAAACCACTTTCCCGAGGGAAGTTTTGCATGAAATTTATACCACATGTGAAGGTTAAGCACGTCATTTTCCAATGAGTTGTACAGTAAGTTTGGCAATATTCTCTGATGAAATGGTTTGTTTTCGCACATAAGGGTTATTTTTTTTTAATGTTAGAATATTGTTTACTTACATGTATGTTTGAACTTAACAGCAAAAAAAAATTGCTTTGGTTCTTGGTTCTTATTCTTCTTAGAAAATATCTGAAATGACTTCGTTCGTGCCAAGGGGGGGGGGGGTTCCATGGGACCCCCACGAATTAACTCATTAACGCTGACAATTTTAATATTTTGGTATGAAAAGAAGCGCATTTAAAAAGTCAAACAATTACAAAAAATTTAGGCGCAAAAATCCACGCGTAAAAGCGGACAGCGTGAAAACAAATTTGGGGGTCCCTAGGAACCCCCCCCCCCTTGGTCACTAAGTGTTAAAATGACCTTTGACCGCCAAAATAAAAAAATCTTGCATACCCCAGGTAACATGAAGAAATCTGAAAGTGAAGATCATGTATACTATCGTTTGGATTTGAGATAAAAAATTTTTGAATATTTGGAATATTTTTTGGTTTTTTGACCGGAAGTGACCCATTAATGACCTTTGACCCCCATGCTGAGCACAACGTTTGTGTAGGGTCTTAAGCTGCGTTTATATTTATGAGTCACGTGACCACGCAACATTGCATATAGCAGATAGCTATTTTTGAGGATTTTTTGAAGATGTTTCACATAAGACCGGACGTGCCCCCTTAATTACCCCAAATTGACCTCTCAACCCATAATAGGCCCCGTCCCTAAGCACAAAAAATAGGCAGTATTGTGCACTTTTTCCTTATACATATTGAGGCCCCAACCATCTGATCTCGAGTGCCAAAAATGTAGTGCCTCCTATTGGCCTACAGCGCCCTCTAAGTTTTACCCAATATGAAATATTACTTTCAAAGTTAAATGCCATAATTCCACTATTTGTTGACCAAATAAGGTAAGTACGATTTTAAATGATTGGCATATGTTATAGAGCTATTGATTTAGGTTAATTTCACAGGCTGTATCTTAGAGTTCAAAAAATGGCCGCACTGAAAATCTTATACTTAGCCTAATTTGAGTTAAGAATGATAAAAAAACACTAATTTTAGGGACAATCAAACATTGCTAATGCTGAGGAGTTCAGAAAACGCACTTGATGGCATTGCAGTTGTAACAGATAGCAGAATTCTCGAATTTCAGATGGCATCTTGATTTCCAAAATGGCCGCTAATGAACTGTTATTCGAATTTTACCCAATTATGAAAAGTATCTCTTGAAGGGTTGGCGATCAAATTTCACCGCTTTGGTCAAATCAGGTCCTGTACTGAGTTAAGCACTCTTAAGTTAATCGTGAGGGGCAAGTGTGGTCCAGTGGATTAAACGCTAGTCAAGCAATCCAAAGGTCGTGGTTCGAGTCCAATGCGGCCAAAGTGTTGTGCTCTTGGAGTCAAGGCAATTTACCTTATTTACTCCTCTCCACCCAGGTGTATAAATGGGTACCGGCCATATTCAATGTCGGGAAGGTAACAGACTCGCCTGTAGAGGAAGTGTAGCGACCCCCCTACAGCAATGTTATATGGTGGAGTCTGGCCCTAAGCTTCGAAAGAGAATGGGAACTCAGTTCCTGTATACAGCGGCCGTCCCTTTACCTTTAAGGTATCAGTAATTTTTTAGATCAAAGTCAATATTGCTGCCATCTTAGATTTCCAAATGGCCACCACTGATTATCCTTGTTAGCCTGACTTCACTTATATGAATCTCATATTGAAATGATAACGAGCCTGTTTCGAAATGGGAAAGGTATAAAGAACACATACTGGTACTTGTTTTTCAAACGATCGTTGTGTGGAGAAATTCAGCACTCAATGTATGTGAGTTCCGATCTTTATAGTATTTCATTGAGAGCTAAACAAATCCATCAGATTAGAATATAGAAGCCATGGTATGATGTGCAAGTTACATTCTTTATTTGACTACCAGACGAAGATACACTTTGTTATAATGATTGTTAAACTTTGGTTGATGAGAAAGTCTAGGTTGAGGTTCTTAGTGTAAAGTCGGTCAAGCCATGGATAAACAAAAGCAAAATGTGGAAAAGATTGGATCGATTAACATGAATGAACACATCAACTCTCTGTCCCACCAAAGCGTCCCACGCAATTGGTACAATCTACAGAGTTAAACACCTTCTTCCAGACTACACCTTAAAATCCACTTTACAAAACACAAGAGTTCTCCCATACCTTAGCTACTGTAACATCAATCTGCGGCTCCTCCAACTATCATTTACGACTCACCAAACTAAATATCAAACAGAACTGGGCCTTCGCACTATCACAAATCACCCCCCAGACTCACACTTTGCCATTATTTCACTCACTGAAAACACTTAAATTAGAGCAACTCAACCAAAAATTAACAAGCGCTCTTCATGTTGGACTATCAAAACAATCAGTTACATCGCAACTCAAGTAATATTCCTTTACCACAAACGGACAAATCCACAGCATAAATACCAGACAAGCCGACAAACTTCATCTTCCCCTCCTACAAATCTGCCTTTGAAAAGCACTTTAGTCAGTATCACGGCGAAAAAACTTGGAATGATCTTCAGAAAATCCATCAAAACAATTACAAACAAAAAGCTTTAAAGCTCAACTGAAAAAAATCTCATCAAAAAAGCTACAATTCTTTAAATTCTCCCCAAGCCTCATTTCTCTTACATTTTTTCAACCTTTTTTATTCTCTTTCCATTACCTTGTCCTAACCTCTACCTCTTATATCTACGCTTCCTTCATTATGAAATATTATTACATGACCCTCAGCAGGATATGTTGATAAGTCTCTCCTTCCAAATTTGCGTATCCCGTTTTCCTGTTAAGTGTTGTTTAGCTTAGAAATTGTTTGTTTTTTGTTGTTGGTCTGTTTTTTTTTGTTATGTTTATTGACTATGTAAATTTCGATATCACCCTTACTTGTATCATTATGTAATATTAAGTATATTTTACTAATGTATTACAGGGCCAGAAATAACCTAAGCCCTATTAGGGTTGTCCCATAATGGTCCTAGCATATATATCTA
>JAMKCH010063391.1:0-78554 GCA_023653785.1 Ophioderma brevispina
TTTGGCCGTTGCCCATGTAGACACAAACTGGATACGAGATCTGGATCCGATCTGGATCTGCGCTGCCATGTAGATTGCCCAAAAAAAGGTTTGTGTCAGCTCTCTGTTCATATAGATTTTCAATTTGACATTCCATCGCATGCATTGCTTCATGCACATTTTCAAGTTTTTAATCATTTTTTTTTCATGTATAGGCAAAAACCAAACAACCAAACAAACAAAAACAAAAAGTGGGCCAAAATTGCATTAATAAATGAAAAAACTTTTGACTAAACATCTGCATGGCACTTAAACCAATAACAGCACATTTTTGAAGAGTGCCCCAATTTTCAAAATTTGATATATTTGCAAAGTTATGTTGGTAATTGTCCCCCTTAGGGGAAAAAAACACTTATACCGTGCAAACAGAATGCTCAGAAATGTGTATTTATCATAAAAGACGATTTTGTAATTATGAATTGGGCTCGCCGATTGTACTATAACGGTCCAGGCTGGAAATGTCCGTACCACGATGAAATAAGTGCCACCAACCCATCAAGAAAATGACCTCTAACTTGACTTGCCTGAACCAATTAAACAACAAATGGAAGGAACATAGACATTTTTTTTGTAATGGTGCTATTTCCCGGCTATTTCATATTGGAAGGCCGTTTCTAACAGCCGTTGAATTATTATCGGAGATCTCTGATATTAATTATTCTAATTACAAAATTCCTTCGTTTGCAACACATAGACATTTTCGAGCTTAACCATTCACAGGTATAGTTACTAGCCAGTTTCCAATGCAACCGTGTAAAAATCTCAACATTTTTGGAAAAAATTGTGGGCACTCTTCAAAAAATGTGCTATTATTGCTTTATGATTTAACAGAACAAAAGCAGCTAAGACAAACATTTTTTCTCTAAAGATACTTTTCTCCACTTATTACTCACAACATGTATTTCAAGTAAACCACACCACAAAGAGGATCTGTATATCTCTGATTAAAACATTTTACTATCCTTTTGGACCCATAAAGTGACTAATCACTCCAAAAAAAATTGTCAAAAAAATTACACAATTTTAATAGCATATATGGAATCAGCATGAAAAATTAATTAAAATGAGTCCAAAGAAGCCAAGTATTAATTGAGGATAGTTCGCTAACTAAAAATTAAAGGGTCAAAAGGTTTTAAAGGGGGATGGCACGATTTAAGCATATTGAGTTTCTACCTTGAGAGAATGACCTTCACCCCAAAACTCCATCTGTAAAGTTTCGCACCGATAATTCAATCTGTTATGATATGAGTTAAAAATGCGATTTTGAGCCCAATAGAGTACTGTGTAAAATGAATATTGTGTAAAATGAATATTGGGTTGACCAAATTGGGGCATATTTTTACTCATAACTTCCAAACCAAACCGCATTTTAGCCCTTACATTTCACAGGGAAATAGAAAAATAAATACCAAATTTGACCAATTCGGGTAAAATTCTGTGGACAAAGCTGTTAGCGATCGGAGCCAATGGACCTTAAATGAGAACTGGGATCCTTCTCCTCCCATGGAAAATCATGAAGAAGTGCCATACATAAGGCATTCTGCTACTTTTTGGTTTCTCAATTTAGGGTAACAATGTGGTAGGATGCTTGGGTTGAGGTGGTGTATTAGGCGGGCCTCTTCTTCCCATATGTTAATCGGGGGGAGGACAATGCCACCCTAACAGCACTTAAAAAACGGCATCGCACTTCCGGGTGCTAGATCTGTTCAAAGACATTAACGGTAGGAGGGCGCTCTACACATCTCGAACGGTTACACACATACTTACAGACTAGGCTGGTCACAAATATTTAACTCTAATGACATTATGGAAAGTAAACTGTTCTTCAGTGCGGGGTTAATCCACTAACCATGACGGATTTTGAAGTCACATAATTTTTTTCTAATTTATCATGAATTACTAAATCTTTTGAAACAAGTTTAGAGATGATTTTTTTAATGTCACTGGGACCATATCACTGCCAAAGTATAAATGCACGAGCACTTCCAAACTCCCACAATATATTATCACCTTTTGGAATCCCCAATGCCACATCGAGCAGATACTTGTCCTACCACCCTGTGTATAATTACGTTTGTACAGAGGCCAAAAAAAAAAATTTGTTTTCCGTAACCCATTGATTTACACAATCTGACCTGACCTCCATGCGGATTTCGACTATGATCAGGAAATTGCAACAAATTTGCATTTTTGAAACACCTGTATTGATCTACTTGCTAACTTTCAACCATTTTGTAAGATAGATGGGAAGCACATACACTCATTTTTTGCAGCATGTAACTTTTTTTCACACTTATGTGCAATTTCGCATTAAGCACATGTCTTTAAATTCGCCTTTTTCAGCTATCCTAGACTTAAACACAAATTAAACAAAAAATTTTCATGTGTTATTAATTGTGCGCTTGCTCAGAAGGCGCAAAAGTTGTGAAAATTCATTACGGCAATATTTTCACCTTTTACAGTATACTCTGAGTACAAATGAAAAAATTGTGAAAACCCTTACCACTATAATTTTATATTATTGAATCACTTCCTGTAAAATATTTGAACACTAGCAAACGAAGGGTTGATTTGGCATGATAAGGCATTTTATACCAATTTTCTGAATCACTCATCCAACTTACGTTTAATATTTAAACTTTTTCCCAAATGCTAAAAAATGTACTTACACAATACATGAAACATCGCGGAGGGACCTGAAGTGGGAGCATCAAATGGCCCTGCACTGGTTGGGTATTTTGCTTTGGTGCAGGAGGTCCCCAGCAAACCACTGTGCAGGGATTTGATTGTATAAGAATTTATTAAAAACTGGAATTTTAATCTCCCCATGGTTACATTTGCCAGTCCCCAATTTTTTATATTGCATTCAGTATAATTGTGTTTTATGTACCAAATCAATCTTTAACATTTATTTCAATTAAAGAGGCAACAACAATTCTCATGGCAATCCATAAATTAAAACACCTCGTGTTTCCTCCTCAATAAATTTCTTATCTTTTATTTGTGCTACAGAAAACACTTAAGAGGTTTGGGTGATCATATATTTCCCACCATATTCTTCTCTTCAAACTTCACATAAATATGGTTTCATTGATCTGAACAACAAATTGAAGAAAAAATCTGGGGTCACCTAGGTCGTTTTTGAAATAAAACCATTAGAAAATACACATATTTCGCCAAAAAAAAAAATTAACTATAGGTCTATAGAAAAATCATTTTTTCATAAACGTTTTTGGATACAGCAAAAAAATTAGCTTGAAATGTTGCCGTTATTTTTTTATATAAGCTGCGCACTCACCGGAGCTTTCTAATAAGACAAAAAACACCGAGGACCTTTTTGAGAAATTCACCCCAAAATCCTTATTTTTATTGAAAAAATGAACTCATGCGACATTTAAGTGCATTTAGCACCAGAAATAAATGCAAAGTATTATGCACCCATCCTCGCGTGTTCGGGATTGAAGAATGTTTTTATTTTGAGTGAAAACGCTTATTTCGCGGGACGCAATATTTTTCCGGAGTTAACTTGAAGTTAACTTGTGAAATTACACTATAGCGTCTATTTTACTTAACAAAATTTAAATCAAATTAATTTCTCAAAATTGAGTAGAGAGGGGGTTCGAACATGCGACACGCAGAGATTAAGAAGCACTCTTAACCACTAAACTAGCAAGAGATTTGTTGGCAATGTTGGGATTTTAATTCAATATTAATCTTCACAGAAAGCCGACTCGTGCGTATTTTGAATAGATACATGTAACAATAGAAATGATCAATATCATGGCATTAAGTGAATTGTGGCTATTAAAGATGATGCTGCAATACATGCAAGTTAACTACGAAAAGAAATTTCACACGTACATGGGACGTGCGTTGCTGCGTGTTAAGCATGGGCATTCTACGCTGCAGGTTGCGGAAGGCATTGCAGCGGATTTGGGGCTTGGAACGATGCCAAAAGGTGATATATGACCCGAACTCCTTAAAAGTTAAAACAAAAGACAATTTACTTATATTTGTATTTGTTCCAATACAAAATTAGAAATTTCACAATTTTTGTACCAAAGAAACACTTCTCAGCTTAATCCGTTAAGATATATATCTTACTGATGAAAAGCTTTACATCAGCGCAAAAATCAGGCCTTTCAATATTTTAGGGACACCTGATAATTGAAATCTCTTGTTGCACCCTTAAAGAAAAAAATGTTGTATTTGTAATACTGGCATTCGCAGCTCAGTTTTGATTACAACATGCTTGCAATGGCAGTACGATATAATGCTTCTGAATATATCTGCTTAAAGTTGCAGTGCATTGATAGATTATTTTTGTTGAAAATTCAAAATTGACCATTTTGTAATTCACAACCAATGGGAAACTTGTATCTTAAATTTATGCTTCTAAACAAGTTAAAGACACTATCAGTGATTTTTCAGAAAGATTCAAAATATTTGAAATTTGCAGGAATGGCTTAAAAGTAAAGGATAAGTCTGTAGAATTCTCATAAGTTACTTTTTCCAACTGCAGAATTGACCGAAAAGGAAGAAAACGGCAGTGTTCCAAGATACGATTCTCCATTCAATTACGTGTTGTAGTAAGTGTCCGTATGGACAGTAATGACTAAAAATTCATATGTCCATATTACCATGTCCATGTTGCTTCTGATTTTATCATTTGCAGGGTATGTTAGGATACCTGTGCTTGTTACATATACATGCAAAAATCTAAATTTTGATGATTTTTTCGATTTTTTGATTTAGCAAATCACTGATAGTGCCTTTTAATATTCAGGTGGAACTAAAATATTTGAACGAGAAAAAAGAAATCAGAACCTTGTGCGATTCAATCCTAAGATATTTGATTATTGGTTAACCCCCCTGAGGTCTGCCACCTTCCTTTGATTGGCTTATTACATGATAGAGCATAATATAACCTCTAAGTAACCAATCAAAATAGACTTTCTATATATCTGTACAAACCATTATGTTTTTCTTACCATGTCTCTGATTGGCTGAACACTTAATATATTTAAGTGTATAACCAATGAAATTGGCCGGTAAACCTCAAGGCGTTAAAGCCACTATCAGCGATTTCTTCAAAATGTAAACAAATTGCGCCCCCTATTTTTCATCAAAGTCCATTTTTTGGCACTGTTTTTTTTTTTTTTTTTTTTTTTAGAGACTGCCGTACGGACTATCCATCCGTATTATGAGTGTACATATTGAAGCTGGTGTAAGAGATGAATACAGGGCGAACTCGCCGGGTTCACATTTCTGTGTGTGAAGCACAATCAGATGACAAACCAATCAGATGACAAGAATCTATATATTCGGTATATAAAACAAATATTGACTGCTTTTTATTCGGGACATGGTTGAAACTATAGGCCCTCGGTGATCTCGAAACCATACTATGCCCCTCGGCTTACGCCTCGGGGCAGAGTATGGTTTCGAGATCACCTTGGGGCTATAGTTTCAACCATGCCCCTCATAGCAGTCAATATTTGTATAATATAACCTCTAAGTAACCAATCAAAATAGACTTTCTATATATCTGTACAAACCATTATGTTTTTCTTACCATGTCTCTGATTGGCCTAACACTTAATATATTTAAGTGTATAACCAATGAAATTGGCCGATAGACCTCAAGGCGTTAAAGCCACTATCAGCGATTTCTTCAAAATGTAAACAAATTGCGCCCCCTATTTTTCATCAAAGTCCATTTTTTGGCACTGTTGTATTGGAAAGTTGTAGTAAACCCCCCTGTAAGTGGCTAAGCTTAATGCGCCGTATTTGCCAAGAAATGACAATTTTTCTGCATTGTTTACTGATCAAAGTTGGGATACGACTTTTATTAGCCAACAAAACAGTCGTAAATGGCATCTTCAATACGACTTTAAAATGCTTAAATGTCTGTTTTTCACAAAGGACGGTAATATAAGGTGTTGATATGTCCTAACACTAGCAATTTAGAGACAAAATGGACATTTTGAATTTGGCAAAAAAATGACTGATAGTGGCTTTAAGAACATAATCACTTGATCTAAAAAAACAAAACAAAGAGGTAATAATTTTAATCTTTCTCAAGTGTCTTGAGGACTTAATTTTTTAATTAATTGTTTAGAAGGCCCATGTGTTCCACCCTGACAGGGCATACAACAAAATTTAATGCTTTTTAGACTAGAAATGTAATAAAATTTCCATTTTTAACAGTTCTGTTGATTTTAAAAGATGTAGCTATCATCACTTATTTTGAGAAATCACTGACGGACATTAAAGGTGAAGACGATTGAAATAGTAGGTTGTCCGTTCAGAATTTTTAAAACTAGAGCTATGCACACATCTTTATAAGATTTAGCACAAGATTTCCTAAAATCTGTTTTGGATTCTAATTCTTTTGAACTGATATGTTGGAAATTCCTTCTAACCACCCCCCTCAAAAAAAACCCTCTAAAGGCACCATTTATGTTTACATTGAATCTGTGTAACATATTAACACTGCAAACATTTTAATTAAATCCAGTAGGCCAATGACATCATGCTATGCTTTGAAATGTTATGGTAGAAGGATGGCCTAATATGGAAAAAGATGCATCTTGTACTAGTATAGAGCTTTCTATAACCATATCTAAATTTCTAACAGCATAATGACACATTTCACAGTAAAGTGCACCTAGGGTTCCTTAAACATTAAAGGCCGACTCGGATTTCCCGATGAGGGCGCACTCATTTTTCAACCAAATCCTGTTTTTGGCATATACATAATGCTTGTCCATATACTAATTACTGCGTGAAATAACTAAGCTCAAATCGAAGTCCTTCATATAGAAAATTACAATTTGGTTATAAAATTCCGGATCTGAATTTTTCATTATACACAGTATCCTACGGCACTCTTATACTGTGCAAAATGGTTACTGCATGAAAACGAATAATCTGTTTCAGCTCAAACTTTGGAATTAATCATTTTAGGTGACAATCTTTAGCTTTAGATGACTTTGAATTATTACACCAACAAATTATATTTCAAAATCTCTGAGTCAGCCTTTAATTAGAGAATCAAGGTATTGTTTTTAGCCTCTGCCATGTATCTATCGTGTCATATCACACAGGCGACAGCATCATTTTAAGTAGAACAATGAGGCACAGCCGACTTGTTTTATGTTAAAATAGTGCTGTCGCCTGTGTGATATGACACGATAGATACACGGCAGAGGCTAAAAATAATACCTTTATTCTCATTCTTACACACTTTATTCAAAATAGGAAGCTATATTAGTAACATAATACTTAAAATTATGATAGATTTTATCCAACTAACTACCCCGGCTTTTTAAATCGATCAGTCCGTTGTTATTATGCGCCTTCGATTGGCCTGAGCATTGCGTATGCGTAGTGCATTGACACGTACGTGCTGTACCGTGTGATATCGTCTCATTTCACAGGGCTAAGAACCAATGAAATTGCGTAAACAATCTCAAGTGTTTAAGAATCATGATTAATAGTTTATCAGTGAAACAACAAATTCAGTAAACAGATTTATCCATGGTCTATTGCTCGGCAGAAAAATGTTTTCAATTTTGAAAAGTATTTTTTTGTGTTTATAGTTAGAAATGTATTACTAACATCACCTTTTATTGGAAGAAAAGTTCCCTTCAATGTCTGTCCAAACTATAGTAATACTGGCAAAAAAATCTTGGCTTTGTTTTATCACGTACAGATAAACCGATTTGATTGATGCAATATTTTACTACACAGTTAATACAAAGAAATAGTATGGGGTCCCATCCGATTGCAACATAAGTTTTTTTCTCTGTTTCATAGAAAGGGACATCATCAACATACTAGAAGTCCAAAATTTCACTTGAATAAGACATACCATTTTAATGCGAGTGGTAATTGTGTATTAACCCCATGGAGTACTGTACAAAATATTTCCCGGTTACTATAAACAAACCATATTTTAGCTTGTACCATCAAAATGGGAAAGAAGTCAGTCAAAATATTTTGCAGATGAGATGAGAAAAATACAAGGTTTCTAACAATACCAAAATAGCAGGTTCAATGGAGTGAAAGGTGGGGGTCGAGGCTGAGGGAATGGGTGGTGCCTCTTCAGTCATGTCCGAATCTATTCAAAAGCTCGAACAACATTTTATATGACACACTCGGATGTCGCGAGTTGGAAGTTACCATGCCCAAATAGGGGTTGTCACCCCTTTACTACATTGATGTGATTGCTTGAGATATCCAGCAGGATCCATCTGGCATCCCCAACTTAATGACACACAGACACAGGGACATTTGGCAGTATATACGGTGAACAGTAACTTGGCTGCGGTCGTTAGATAGAAGTGACATGAAATTTTCCCATTCATTAATATCCTGGTGTAGGTCAGGTCAGGTTTTCTTGAGGGCCTGCTACCGGTATCCTGGTAACCATTACTACCCGTTACAAGACCGAGTTGTTGGCGGCTAGTCCGTCACCCGGGTTTCTACGGAAATCTGATGAGGGTAGTTGGTTAATAATAACAATATTTAATTCTTATAACACGCGACAAATCCACCGAAGTGCTCAGGGTGCTGCCGTGGAGCGCCTTAGGCTGCTACAACACAACGATAAGGAAGGCCCTATGGGAAGAAGTCTGGTTTTATATGCAGGAGGAAACCAAATTTCTTGGAGAACTTGCAAGAATGAGTATGGATCGGCAAACAAATTTATGTAAGACACAGGCTCCGCGGTTAATTGAACCCGGGCCACATTGGTGAAAGACAAGTGGATGAGCCACTACACCAGCATGCCCTAGGCTACCTACAAGGGTGTTGGCTCTGGAGAGCTAATGGCAGCCATCCAGCATCATGCAGCCTCACATGGTGGGCGTGGTTGCCCAAACACTAGGCCCGCACCAAAAACTTTGGATTGGTGTCAGGAAAGGCAACCGTCAATTATTTTTTCCTCCACTAATTCCTCATGAATTATGGTGGCAGCAATACTGTTTGAGGTTAATCCAGCTACCTCCCATTAGCGGGTCAAAACAGGATTTACTACTTATGTTGGCAATGCCCTTTTTCCAATGAAACATGTTGTAATCGGGTAGAGCACCTTTAAAAAAGGTCAAGAACTTTTAAACACAATTTAAAATTTAAAGGTGCAACGAGAGATTTTGAGGCATCCAAATATTGCGTCAAAATAGTAATTTCATATAGATTAGACACTCAATAGATTTCTTACCTTATATTTGGCTACAGAAAGGTCGTAAAGAGATAAAAAGGCTATTTTGATTTGCTTATATTTCAATGTAAAACATAGGCTGAATTTCGTATTTGCTCCTATACGAAATTTGAAATTTCACAATTTTTGTACCAAAGACATTTCTCAGCTTAATCCTTTCAGATGGAGATATTTTTGATGGAAAGCTTTACAATAGTGCAAAAATCAGAATTTTCACATTTTTCGGGACACCTGTTATATGAAATCTCTCGTTGCACCTTTAAAGAGCAACCACTTACCTCACGCCCATTTTCCACAAGCTCCAGAACTTTGCGTCAAGGCATAATAATGTACAGTGGTGAAGGTGAGGGACGCACTGGATGGGAAAAAGACAAAAAAAACTGGAAAAAAAATAAAACAGGAGAGAGCGCACACACACACAACCGATTGCTCACATTCCAAACAATTGCGAACTTTCACGCAGTGCATCAGCGCAAGTTCACACTTCCAAAGCAAGTATCTGGATAATTAAACCCAATCAGGATGTATTTTGGGAATCAAACAAACCGTCTTTTGGAGTGCACACGATCGTTGTCACACTGCAACTGATGTGGAATCAGTACCAATCACTTCAGAAACACGGTGTTGTAGAAGTTTGAGAACGGTGAGGGTAGTACAGCGAGATGTAGAAGAGGAAGATCGCAGAAGATTGGTGGGGATAGCGGACCACTGCGATGATGGAGGACGACAACCAGAAAAGTAGAGTGTTGACGTGCTTTTGGACAGCGGCTGCGAGCATCCTATTTAGGGATGAAGAAACAATATGAAATATAAGCACCCTAAAAACATGATTTGTAGCCCAAAGAATAATGGTGTGTAAAGACAAAGTATGTGGACCAAAATGGGACATGTTTTTTTGCTCATATGAACCAAACAACTTTCAGCGCTAAGATTTTACAGGTAAATACAAAGAAAAATGGTATGGGGTCCCATCCGATTGCACATAAGTTTTTCTCTGTTCATGTGTTAAGGAAAGGGACATCATTCAACATAACTAGAGTCAAAAAATTTCACTTGAATAAGACATACCATTTATGCGAGTGGTAATTGTGTATTAACCCCATGGAGTACTGTACAAAAATTATTTCCGGTTTTCTATAAAGCAAACCATATTTTAGCTGTACCATCAAAATGCGGAAAGAAGTCAGTCAAAATATTTTGCAAGATTGCGAGGAAAATACAAGTTTCTAACATACCAAAATAGCAGGTTCAATGGAGTGAAAGGTTGGGGGCGAGGTGAGGGAATGGGGGTGCCTCTTCAGTCATGTCCGAATCTATTAAAAAGCGTCGAACAATTTAGACCACTGGAGTGTCGCGAGTTGGAAGGTAACCGAGTCCAAATAGGGGTTGTCACCCCTTTTCTACATTGATGTGATTGCTTGAGAGATCCCTTTTTCTAGGCCAGGATCCATCCTGGAATAACCAAACCTAATGAAACCCCCACATACACAGGGACATTGCAGTACTAGACGGTGAACGTTAATGGCTGCGGTCGTTAGATAGAACTGACATGAAATTTTCCCATTCATTAATATCCTGGAGTAGGGCCTAGGTCGGTCAGGCTTTCTTAGGGCCTGTACCGGTTCCTGGTACCATTATACCCGTTACAAGACCGATTGTTGGTGGCTAGTCCGTAACCCAAATCGGGTTTCTACGGATATCTGATGAGGGTAGTTGGTTAATAATAACAATTTAATTATAACACGCGACAAAAATCACCGAAGTGCTCAGGGTGCTGCCGTGGAGCGCTTCTTACGGTCTGCTACCAACACAAACATAAGGAGGCCCTATGGGAAAGAAGTCGTGGTTTATATGCGGAGGGAACCCAAATTTCTTGGAGGAACTTGCGAGAATGGGTACTGGACGGCCAACACAATATTCATGGTAATGACCACAGGCTTTCCGACTGGTTAATTGGATGATGCCCGAGCCTAATTGGTGAAAGACAAGTGGATGAGCCACTCACCAGCATGTGCCTAGGCTACCTACAAGGGGGTTGGCTCTGGAGAGCTAATGGCGGCCATCGAGTTTCTATCAGCAGCCTCACTGGTGGGCGTGGTGCCCAAACACTAGGCCCGCACCCAAAAACTTGGATGGTGTCAGGAAGGCAACCGTCCTAAATATTTTTTCCTCCACTAATTCCTCATGAATTATGGTGGCAGCAATACTGTTTGAGGTGAATCCAGCTTCCTCATTAGCGGGTCAAAACACAGGATTTACTACTTATAGTTGTCAATGCCCTTTTTCCAATGGAAACATGTTGCAACGGGTAGAGCACCTTAAAAAAGGTCAAGCAACTTTTTTTAACACAATTTAAAATTTAAAGGTGCAACGAGAGATTTTGAGGCATTCCAAATATTGCGCAAAATAGTAATTCATATAGATTGGACACTCAATAGATTCTTACCTTATATTTGGCTACAGAAAGGTCGTAAAGAGAAAAAAGGCTATTTGATTGCTTATATTTCAATTAAAACATAGGTTGAATTTCGATATTTGCTCCTATAGAAATTTTGAAATTCACAATTTTTGTACCAAGACATTTCGGCAGCTTAATCCTTAGATGGGGATATTTGGGATGGAAAGCTTGACAATAGTGCAAAAATCAGAAGTTTCACAGGTTTCGGGACACTGTTATATGAAATCTCTCGTTGCACCTTTAAGAGAAACCATCCGCACTTCTTAGCCCTCACCGCCCATTTTCCAAACACAGCCGAATGCTTTTGCTTCCTATGGTCAGAAAAGATTAGAGCAGTGGCCAAGATGGAAAGGACTGTGGTAAGATTAATAGGTCAACCACAACACTCCACCGCCAATTCAATAGAGCACTTTCGGCATAGAGATAGTATGGCAGAAAACAAAGAATTTGGGGGCATGATAATCGGCCCATTGCTCCCATGATATATCCTCATTCTGAGAGAAAAGGAAAACTGGGTTGGTTACATATCGCTTTACTTATGAAGAGGTGTTTTGTGGAGTCGCGAGTGGAAAGAATTAATCTTGATTTCCGATTCAGGAGGGATTTTTTGCTTACTGTATATTTTGGCTTGGCCGTTATCATACGCCGTATTTGTTGGTCTGACAGCCAAAGCATGGATATGGACCTGGCTGCAAGCCAGGAATACAAGCTGCCAGAGAGTAGCAGATCGATTTAGGTGAGGCTTGGGGGCGCGAGTGAAAAGAACTAAAACGGCCAAAAATAGATTAGAGAAACAACCGTAGCACACACTCTTTGTGACATAAAAGGAGAGCACAAGATGCTGTGGCTGACTCAGAGCGTGGCGTTGAGTGGTGCAATGAGGTGGAAAACAACCACCATTAGTGGGACAATTCCCAGATCCTAACGTCCCTTGTGAACTGCAATTTTTTCGACCACTTTCAATAAAATCCCGGAAGACCAGCGCGCCAGAGCAGACTAGCTTGTTGTTTGGGCGGAAATTTAGTCCCACCTAGTGACAGCGCGTCGTACACCAAGTAGAAAATATATGGCTACATCGCTTTTTTGCGGTGATCGTTCAGGTATGTAGTCTTTTTCCGAATGGCAGAGGGATGTTGGGGTATAGGCCCTATAGCCAGTGAAATTTGTTCCATTGTTAAGCCAAATCAAAAAAAAATCAATTTGTTCCCAGTATAGTCCAAAAACCTAAATTGTAAAAATGCACCTGTTTATTTGTGAATTTTAAAAAAAATGTGCAAAGGGCTTCAAGAAATTGCATCAAATTGGCCTAATGGCAAGTCAAGAACCAGAGATGTGCAACTCATACTTGATTGTTCAATTGGATTGTTTATAAAAACACAAAAAAAAGTGATTTTGCGCTTAACGTGGGTCAAGTATTCTTTAAAAATTGAATAGAGCATAGTCAGCTTATTCATTCTTGTTTTTGTCACCTGGAGACTAACAGTGAACAATAGGCTCACTCCCAGTAAGATAAAAGCAAAACAACAAAAAGGTACCAGTCTAGAAAATGCCTCCAAAGTAAATGCATGTGGCCTACAGCGTACTGGCAACAATAACTCTTGAAAATGACATCAACGGAGTAGATGGGGAGACAGTTGGAAAGAAAACAGACGGAGATATCGATGGTTGGGGCAGTTGAGGAGGTGAGGCGATGATGGCCTGTCGCTGTCTGGCGAATATGCACATAAACCACTGGCTCCACCAACCATACCTCCACCCATTGGGACTCCAATGGTATGATTCTGCATCAATTAGTACCTGAGTAACTCTCCCAAACCCATCAACCATCAACGTCCGATCACAAACCATGGAAGTACGGACTTTGTCCTGTCCAACCATCTAGACTGTTAGGTCCCTATAGCAGTAAGCTACCCGGGCTATGCAATCAACCAGGGCCAGCACAGGAAGTCCGGCTTAGAACAAACTACGCCGATAGTGAACTCTAATCTATGAGGTTTAAGAACTAAACGCTATTTTTAGGTCACAAATATTATTGGCTTAAGGACGTGGTAGTGATCAGGGAGTGTTAAATGGCTAGGAAAGAATAGTAGATCGACGATTGGAGGAAGATACTGGGGGAAGGGTTGGTGTTGTATGGCCCCCACGTAGCCAGGGAGATTTAGTTAAAACACAGAAATTTTTACACAGTACTCATTACGCTGGGGTGCTTTTTTTTTTTTTTTGGATATGTTTTTTTTTTTTTTTTTGCTTATGCGTGCTTCGAGCGTTTTTTTTCTTTTTTATGTTCCGTTTTTCTGCAACGTTATTATTTTACAAACTTTGAAAAAGAAAAATGAATTGTTTCATTGCCAAATTTGACATCATCCCAACATGTTTCGAATTTCCACGGAGGGGAAATGTAGAACGTAAAAATAACGCACTGACACCTATATGATCCTGGGAATACATAATCGAATTCGGTGGTTCGAGTGGTCAGAGTTATTAAACCCTGATCTATGTTATTAACCTCACCCCCCCCCAATTGCATTTACATACCGACCAGTTGCCCTTCTGTCACATGCCACGAAATCGACCACCAAATCAATACACCATTTAATAAAAAGGAAAGGGATCGTTCACCTAACTTGTCAAAACGAATGATTTGTGAGGCGGGGAGCCGATAGGGTACAATAGATATATTAATTTCACTGAGATATGCCTGTCAAACCAAAGTACTTACAACTATTTGTCAGTAAGCGATCCCTGCAACTTTTGTGTCTTTTTTTCAAGTTTTGGCTTTTTTATACTCGATTTCAGAGGAGAGGCCGCAGGACGGGGAACCTTAACATAGAGGCAAGAAGATTTCAGGGGGAAGGCAGCGCGAAAGAGGCGGATGAGGGAGGAGAGCAAGGGATAAGGAGGGAGAGTTTTCATAGATGATGTGAAGCGGCCGATGACATGGTTGCAGAAGGGAGGGAATGTAACGGGGTTAATGCGTGCCCTATAGGGTTCAGCGTAGGCGTGGTCGTAAAGCCGGTTGTTTGTCTTCGGGCCAGTGACCCCGATAAATGTACCCAGATGGTGGCAGGAGGGTAAGGAGACAGAATTTGAATACTTGGGATCTCGCGCAGGGACTTCTAGTGGAAATGTCTGGAATGTTAATCTCTGTGGAGGGCAATGTCAAGGCCTGGTAGACAGACACTATAGTTTGGGTGGCGATTCTGTCCGATACGATGGAACGGAAATTGGTGCGAACACCGACAACACTTAAGTAGCCAGGGGGAGATTGGTGCTATATGACCGGAGTTGTTCCTCCAAATAGCCTAGGCTCCGGATGTGTGCAATCCGTGCCTCCTAATTGAAGGAGACTTGTTTCAGATTTCACGTTCTCCGACTGATAGTGCATAAGCGTTATCCAAATGAAAATCACAAGGGCGGACTTACGATAAACGTATTATCGTAACGATCAGATAAGCTTGTACATTATTAATACCACAATCCCGTCTCGGTACTCGGGCACAGGGGGGGGTGGCGGGACCGCGTGTATTATGATACTGGCCCACAAAGCGACATCAGCCATTGTGTGGGTGTTGAACGTGACCGAAAACTAGTGTATGTCGTCAGAGAAATTTAGGAAAATTATACGCTGCAAGCTTCTCTCCTCTAATTCCGTCAGCTATTCTTTCTTGGGAGGGGGGGTCTGTCGAAAAGGAAGTAAAAAAGTCTTAGTGTGAACGACTGGAATGTGTGTTGACTCTCTTGTGACGACAGAAAAACTCGTAGGTGGTCATCTTGTTAAGACCGACATCGGTACTTCCCTCAATTATGTGTTATTTGTGTAATATTCGAATCGGGGTCACTGGAACTGAAAAAAGAGCCTGAAAAATGAGGGAATATAAGTGCGTCATAACATAATTCCATCCCGAATGCAGTATAAACTCCTCCCCTCAGCCCCCCGAAACTGTAGCGATTTAGAGCTGTTTTGCTGTCATACACCACATTTTGAATACATTTTTAATTTTTATCGAGTAAACCAAAGTGGTAAAAGGAAATTTAAGGTAAAGGAAAAAAAAAAAGAAATATGAAAAAACAAAAAAACACACACACCACAAATGTACGCATAAAACAATAGGTCATAGATATGACCGTGGGAATTCAAAGGGAAAAAAAGAATATTTTTCGGAGCCATACAATAGAAAAACCAAGGGAGACAAAAGGAAGCTTGGGGGACAAACCGGATAACCAGAAGCAGACGAGATTTGCGGGAAGAAAACAAAGACCGGAAAGCGCAGGGGGAACAAAAAAGCCAGAAAGGAAGGAAAGGGCGGAAGAAAGAGGAAGCGAAGATGAGGGAAGGAGATAGGGTAAGAGGGTAAACGCTATGGTTGGTGGAACCAAAATGTTACAGAGCCGGGCATTGCTTAAGTATATATGAGAAAGAGGTGGTAACGGCGAGTGTTTCGGTTGAAGTGTTCACCTCTTAGCCAGAAAAATAAATCTCCGAGGCCTACCACTAGTAACCAAATGTGGTGGCTATTTAATTACTGACGTGATGTATCCAAAAAAGGCGTTCCATGTTTCTCTTGGCTAGAGACCTACCTAACACTGCATGCAAAGAGTCGCCAGCCAACTACAGTGAACCAAGAGTATTGACTTAGATGTTTAGTTCTAAGCAAAGAAATGTGTTAACAATGTTACAAGTGTGTAACACTTTCTGTGCGTTTCTTGATTAGAATGCCTGTTTCTTGCGTCTGTAATGTTTCCAAGGGGCGTGTGGAGTACGTGTTTTGGGCCCTATCGACCTTTTGCTCAACTCCTCAAGGTAGTACCGTTTTGTTGTAATACTGTGGAAGTATGGGAAATAAGAGTTTGGAATTGGACACGTATTGATCTATCACCAGGCAGCTTCTCTTTATAGACTTACTTCGGAAGCCAATAATAATGGTTAGTTTCGAGTTATTTTCACCGTGCGGGCCATCAGTTTGGAACAGATTTATCTTTTGATCTTCAAGTTTGGAACCTCTGTGAGTATTATTATACGATCGATGCTGATAAGGTAAGAATCGGATTTCAGAAAATTCGATCAATCGGTTATCTCAGATCAGAGAATCAAGAATTGCGAAAGACCAAAGTCAACAAGTGACCCACCGGGATTCGTGACACAGCGGATTTTGTTAATACTTTGACGCCATAGGCAGCAGGACCACACGAACCACTAGACCATGCTAGTTGAAATGCGAACATTCCATCTTTCAACGAATGCAAGTATTCTTGTTCCTTACTGAATGCAACCGTATACATTTGGATTAAACATGCCAACGTAGATCCTCACAAACTAAGCTCTTGACATGAGCTTGGCTAACCTGAGGGGCGGTGAAAAGGGCTACTATTCACTTCGCAGTGAATTACAACGTGAGGTTTGAACCAACCTCTATGGGAATTTCCAGCGATCCTGCTGCAAAAGTTCTTTGCTAGGCCAGAAACTGAAACAAGATCATGTCCCATTGGTTTCACTCACGTAAAGACAGACAACATTTTAGGCGAGTGAGCGTTTTGCTCCCTACACAGCGCTCCTTAAAGAGTGATTCATAAGGCTCCCCTGATTGCAGTTATATAATGTAAGTGCAGTTGGAGAGTGATCGAACCCCTCTGTAGGGAAGATCATTTTGATGTCCAGTGACAGGGTAAATCGTTCTTAATTCACATCAGTGAATATTCCTAATTTGAAGTAAGCTTTTATAATGGAATGAGGCACTAGGCAAACTTTGTTTTTTATAGGACAGGGTCTGACAGAACATCTTCAAACAATTTGCAGCAAGTTCTGAAGACTGCTTGCATAATGTGTGCAAGTTGATTACGTTTGCATACATGCTAGCATTGCAAAAATGGCTCTCAGACCAGCCCTTACACAGGGCTACAAGGGGGCCATAATGTCACTGAAGGTGAAATCCAGTTCTCATTCCAAAGCAGAAGAATGGTCCAACAAAATGAACAGTCCCTGTGGAGCAAACGACACAGTACAACCAACCAATTAAAGGTTTGGTAAGCTACGTCACTCAATACTCATATATTACAAATCAATCTTTTCGCACTTTATAACAGGTTAACCACTCACGGGGATACTGAACTATAGAGGGGTACAACAACAAAGTCGCCTGTGGAACACTACCTTTTACTAGAGCAAAGATATTTCCTAAGGGATCTGTCATATTGCGCAGAGCATGTCGGCACTTAACTTGTGTACTGTGTGCACTGGTGGTTTGGTTAAGTGAGGCCAGGGTGGAGTGTGAAGTAAATGGCATGGAAGACATCATCACATAAATGGTTAGCTATACACTGGGCCTGGTCACTGGTGCTGAACGTAGGGAGATTCGGTTTCAAAGCGTACATTAGAAAAGTGGCCAGTCCCAGGTATAACGTCTATAAAAAAAGCACATGAAACTTTGTCGCCTGTTTGTGACAGAGCTAGCTGTAAATGCATTAATCTTGGGGTTCATAGTGATTTTGCAAATTCTATCATAAATAACCACATGATAGAACACAAATAACCCATGTTTGGAGCACTCCCTAAAGTTTAGAAAGCATACACTATTCAAACGTCAATGATGACTAGCTATTTTGGCATATCATCACTACTGAGTGCAAAGCTGTTGACCCCATGCAAGATGGTCTATTTTTAGAGCAATCTAGCACTGACGACACAATTTGGACAACAAATAAGTTGGCCTGCAAGAGCAATTTAACTCTACAAAAAATCGAAAATTTACTGTGGGAATCTTGCCCTATCGGGCCTACAAAGGTCAGTGATTTTTATGTATCGCACATCCTCTATTTATGCCCACTCTCCACAGAGAGATGTGTTAAACTAGATTTTAAAGGAAAAATAATATTACCCGCAATGAAATTTCATAAATTTTACAGGATGAATTTAGTGAAAGAATCCACAACAGGTGTCAAAGGTGTGCCATGATATTTTTGTGTTATTCGTTTTGTCATACATGGATACTTTCAAAAAGGTGCGAGTGTGGTATATCAAGAAATGCACCAAGTTTGAGCAGAAGTTTCTAATTTTTGTACAACTTTGCTCAAGTATTGAGGTACATGAATTACTGTGCAGGGATTCCCTACAAGGCATACCAGTTTGCAAACTCTAGCAAAAATCTTAACGGACGAACTGTTGCCGTATAGTGAGCAGCATATGCTTACCTTATAATCACTCAGATCCATGGGTTTATCGCCTAATTCTTGAACTTATCAAGGCAGCTAGGATAGGGAACGCCTGTGCAGAGAGAATGGATTACCATTGACATTTATAATCATCAGATCCCTGGAGGTTATAGCCTAATTCTTGACTCTATTTCAAGGCAGCTAGGATAGCACGCCTGTGCAGAGAATTGTATTACATTACCTTATAATCACTCAGATCCCTGGGCGGTTTTTAGTCCTAATCTTGACTCTATAAGGCAGCTCTAGTATAGAATGCCCTGTGCAGAGAATTTGCATTTATTGTTTCCCTAGGGTAGTAAAGGAGAAGAAATGAGATCACAGGAGGAGGGTTACTTATAAACATAATTCTTGGCCATATATTCAAGGGCAGCTAGGATAGCAGTCTGTGCAGAGTACATTTTGTAAGCGGAAATTGCATCACACAGGCGGACGAAAACGTGACTAAGGAGACACGAAGAAGGACAGAGAACGACCTCGAAGGAACGTGCGACGCAAATAAAGAAAGAAGGGAGCACCGATAAAGGTTAAACTACTACTCACTGCCCCTAACTCAAGGTCACTCCCCCCACCTTTTACCACTCCGCCCCAGAGAAACAGGAGGTAGGGCAACCAGTCCGGGGAGGGAGAAGGAGAAAAACCGGGCAGGAGGCAAGAGGGAACACGAAAAAAGCAAGGCAAACAAAGGCGGTGGAACCCCCCCAGACAGAGCACCCAGTTGGAACCGTCCAAAGGCCTACCCCTCACGACGCACCCACGAGAGGGGGTAAAGGCGGACAGGATCAAACCAGGAACGAAGACGGAGGGCGAGAAGCGAATAATACAATCGGGAGAACCACACCCCGGAAAAAGAAAGGCGGGAGACGCGGGAAAAGACAAACTCCGGACGGGAGAAGAAGCATAACCCATTATCGGTCGAAAGAGCAAAGAGAAGAAGGCGGCGGGAGAGGAAAAGAGAGAAGGGACGCTATAGGCGGCACAGGAGGAAAATTAACGCACTCAGTCAACGGATTGGGGTGCGGAGGAAACCAAACAACGTCATGAGGGAGGCTAGGCGAAGAAGTCCTGGAAGTAGGAAAAGCTAAGTAAGACTAGAGATGACGGTCGATGGGGAAGTGGGACATTCACCCCCGGGGATGGGGAGAAGAAACACGAGGAGGCAGGATGAGACATTTCAAGGGAAACTGCCTGCAGGCTTGCCCTTAGCCAGCCTGCTGGATAGCAGTAGCAAGGCCGACAGATGAAGGACCCCCAGGTTCGTTGAACCAAGCGATCCCCGACAAGTGACTACCGGAATTGACATACATACGAGGTCCAGGCCAGAAGAATGTGTGACATTGGCATAATCGGACAACGGAAGAAGGCAGGACCGGAGTAAAGAGACGGACAAGGGCGGACCTGTGTAAGCGGGCGGGAGGAGAGAATGAAAGAGACGTGACGAAGCCGGTGGGGCACGGAGGAAAAAGAGCAGGGAGTGGGAAAAGGAGTAGGTGCAAAATTTACGGTGAATGGCTGGGGTGAAATCCCCTAGAAATTGTCGGTGAAATTCTTTAGCTTAAAGTTTGTTTAGGTAAAAAACGGGTGCTTTTTTGGTTAAAATTTGTTTTTATTTAAAGGGAAAGTTTGGGTTGTTTACTGGATTTTGAAGTATGTACGAGATCAGTTATCACTGCTTTAAAGATTCTGGGCACGAGGACAAAATAGAAGTCACGAGCAGAGAGGTTGACCCTCGAAGACCCCCGGCCGCTCCTCGTTTTCGAGTAACTACGGACGTAACGCCGGGGCGGGCTTCCCCCCATCGTCTTATGAGTATCGTTAGCTCGTATCTGCGGATCGATGGTCTGCGAACCCCGAGCGCCGGCTAAACTCCCCTCTAGCACCCGCCCCAACACCCCATGTAACCCGAAGGCCCTCACCTAATGGAAAAATAAAGAACACGGCGACTAAAGGTAGGGTACCGGTGGGGAAGGAACAAGGAAGCGGTTTAGAGACGGGGGGACTTAAGGAGCATCAGGAGGGTCCTGCTGTGCCCCGGCGTAAAGTACACTAGTGGTAATAGCGGGTAGTCCAAGCTTGCTCTGACTAGACACCAATTGGTTGTGGTCGTGTCCCGGGCTAATGACGGTCAAGCTAAATAGTGGGGTTACCTGGAAGAGCTTTTGACGAAATAACCAATGATATCATTTTGAGCGCCAGAAAGATGAACCTCTGGTTATAGTTTTGTGTTCATTTTCCCCCAATGATCATTAGGCCTATTTTATTAGCATGAAATATTTTTGTAGATGATAGATAGTATGTTCGTGTGTTTTAGCTGAACTCCCATATTTTAGTAGATGATAAATACTGTATCTCGCAATACTTCTTTAGTAATCCCGAGGGTCGAGTGCCAAATTGTGAAACACTATTTCCAAACGGAATAAATCGCAAATCTCATCATAGTGCGAAGTTCACACTCCATAGAAAACGTTTTACACCAATTTGGCACTCGCCAGTGGTGGGACGAAGGAGTGTGAGTAGTAATGTAATACGTGTTTAACATTGAAAAATACGCAGAATGCGTTGCGGTAACACTAGCGAAACAACACACAAATAAACAAGATGAGAAAAAGAATAACAAATAATTTAAAAATAAAACCAAATAAAAATCTTTTTTAAAAAAAATGGTGGTAGAAATCATTAAAATAAATTGTTAATAAACAGAGACTAATAAACATAAATAAAGATATTTATATAGCGCCTTCCCAAAAGGGAATGAATTAAAATGAATAAAAATAAATGGAACCAATAAATTTTTAAAAATCAGTACAAAATAAAATGATAAAGAAAACAACAAAATAATAAAAAATAAAAGCCAAAATGGTAGAAAATAAACGGTGAGGATAATAAAAAATTTTAAAAATTAATAAAATCAAAACCGTATACACAAAAATATTAATAATAAAATCGTTAAATGAAATTAAACTTAAATAATTAACATAAACAAAATAAAGATGACTCAAAATAGATAAAATAAAACAAAGAATAAACACACACTACAATTCAAACCAAAAATTTTGAATAAATACATATACATTTAAAAAAAATCGAAATGAAAAATATAATAGAAAATCAACAATAAATTATTAATAAAGTAAATCGTTACAATAAAAATTGAATAAACAAATTAAGATGCGCTAAATAGGTAAAATAAAAACTAAAAATAAATAAGAAAAGGAAACACATTATACAATTTCATAATTGACAAAACAAAATAAAACACTATGAATAAAATCTATACATTATAAAAGTAAAAATCAAAATAAACAAAGAATATAATCTAAATAAAACAAAACGAAAGAAATTGTTCGCGAATTGAAATTGCATTATTGTAACCATGTATGGCGTCATTTCCAACGAAGCAATTGTCAAGAAAACTGACAGCTTCAATTCAGGACATCCATTTTCACCTTAATGTGTGTATATACATAAGACCAAAACTAGGGGACTACCACCAACAAGCTACAAACAGCACCAACTGTAGGAATTCTCTACCAGCACAGATTGTTTCCAAGTGTCATCTGCATCTGGGAAAACCCATAACCAGCACTTTACTAAAGCTCAGTGACTGGAGATTTTCCCCGGGGGGGGAGTCGCCTGAAGCCACTCACACTCCGCTAGATACCACACGGACCTTTTATTTTTACGGGCCCGTTTCTTTTTTGTTCCTGCACACTTGTTGATCCTTTGTTCCTGTTGACCAAGCACCTTTTTCACCTAGTATAATGTGTTCATCACACTAAATTTTCCTTTGGTGTAAACAATAGATGAATGTCTCACCCGGAAGCAACACACACTTGCATTTCCAATATTTGTCTCAAAATATATACAGGAATTTTGTATCGCCTTAAAGGTGTTTTCCTTTAACACCAATTTTACACTTTACAAATAGTCTTGTACTACCTCATATTATGTACTGTAATATATCTGGGGTGATATTAATAATTCATTTTGAACACCATCCATATTGGCAACAAAAGGCAATCATCCGCTTTGTACAGATCCCCCGTTCTAGCCACACACCCTACTTTATTTGCTGATCTAAAAACACTCACGGTTCATGATATTCATAAACTTCAGGTTGTGCTTTTTAGGTACAAATGATAAAAACAATGTATTACCCGAAATTTTCTCCAACTACTTCATCAAACAAATACAATGCAGAGTATGGTACAAAGACAATCTCAAAATTATAGACCATCTGTATTTTCACATGATCTGCCAAGAAACACATCAAAATGCAAGGTCCTTTATAGGAATTCTTCCCCAAAACAATTTGTGACTCTAGATCTACTCACTCTTTCAAATAAAAGACAAGGGCTGATATCATTACCCATATTAACTGCTTTTTCCTGCCCTTAAATTTTCTAAGTGGCTGCCAGTTGTCCATGTCTCACCGGTTATTGTCCTGTTCTTTTGTCTGCATTTTGTCCCATCTTGTGTCTTTAGCCTGTTTTGTTCGCCGTATTTCAGTGTTTGTACACTTTTCAATTATTAAATTATTATTTTAGCACGGCGGAGACCGTTTTGCTTGCTAAGGGGTTTTAAACCGGAAGTTATATCTTCCATTAGGATTGCATGGACAAACGAAATACATGGGTGCATTTTAGGAAAGTTAGATTTAGGAGATCTGTGTGATTAGTTTAGACGAAAAAGATTTGTATTATAGGTCCGTATAGGTAAAGATAAGTCGCGAATGTGCATTGTAGGTATTGTTCTTCAAGATTTACAAAGAGTTGGGTTAAAGAAGTGTGTTTTTACAAATCATGAACATCTACATTAGTTGTGCATGCGAAAACACGTACAAAGCCGTATAGTTTCTTTTCACCTTCGTGACTAGTTATAGAGTGGAGTGATAAAAACTTAGGCTAAGGCCTACGTTAATCGGTGGACCTTCGTGTCGACATGTTATTCGTCCTACGGCGTGGTCCGGTAATACGTACTTCCTGTTTCTAAAATTGAAAAAATACATTGAAATAAAGTGTTTGAAAATCTCAAGGGACGGAATAATTACCGAAAGCATGTGGGGAAAAAAAAATGAATTCGCCCGTAGAGATGCGTGTTAACTTTTAGTGTCTGCGAGTACCGAAGCGTACCCGACAAAAACGTTCAATTTTCGCTAGGTTCTATAGGTTTCAGACCCAATTACGATAAATATTGTCAAACAAAACCTAGTAACAGACCCTTGATGCCCAAACTTCCATAGAACCCCCTCCGTTCCGAGGAGATATTTGGATTTGTTTCAATTACACACATTCTCTGACGGAACTGATAACGTAATCTCCTCGGGCGCCAATAACCAATTTAGATAATATCTTTCGCAGTCTGTGGTACAGACTACACAATTTCTGGACCGCCGTATTCGTGCTCTGGTAAGTTTGACCTCGCTGATATTCGCTGGTGCCCTCTAACTCTTTTGCACGTATATAACCATCGAGTTCTAACTATCTGCAAGCGCTATGATCGGCAAGGTACCAGTCTAAGTCCGAACATTGTGGTACTGGTATACACTAATTACTACAGCAAACATAGGCCGAACACTTCACGATTAACTGTGATACGCAAATTCAATTTCTTTGTGTCAATATGTGACATAAAAGTCCTTGATAAAATACAAACACCACTGAAGTCAAGTGATGCCACAAACAAAGTAATAGGAGCTATGTGTATTAAATGATCCTGATGACCAAAGTCCTGACATGAAATGACATAAAGATGTTAAACATGAGAGAGTACACGTAATCTTACCTGTCATTAGCGGATCATGTATCGTGTATTGAGGCCGAGCTTCATTTGGTCATTTTACTCAAAATATTACAAAAATAAAGACACCAACGGAAAAACACTAGCAGAAATAAGAAATCATCTTATGTTGTATTTTTTAAGCATTTTATTTCAGGTTCTTGCAAAATTGTTACTCTATTGTTTTACAATTAAGGGTGACATGCAACGTGAAATGCGGTGTATAAAATTGCGCAATTAGTAATAATGTAGTTACTATCACACACACACACACACTGTAAATATCTTAAATGGAAAGATTGAGGTGAGGGAAAAGTCCAAATTAAAATTGAGAAATCAGTCTTAAAAGCTCTTAAAGATCGAAAATTCAAACCAAATTCCACAAAAGGGCCGAAAAGGTCCACTTATTGCTTGATTTGTGGATGAAGAGGTCCAAAATTGAGAGAAATTTTGACAAGAAAGCTTATTTTAGGGTGATGAGATGTTCAAAAAGGACCGGGGGGTTGATTCACTTATACCAAAAAGGTCCACTTTTTCGAGGTCCCGCGCCCCCCCTTCCCAAAAAATAATTCCTGCGTATGGCCCTGCCTCGAGCAAAGAGTAGGCCTATATTTACATTAGACCTATCATTATTATCTCATTACAATTATTGTTTGAATCATTGCAGCCCAGGGCACGTAGCCAGTTACATCTGTAGGCAGCATTGTGGTTCGGAGGGGGCAAAAACGCGCGCGGTCAGGGAAAAGTCAGCCCGACCAATGAAAAAATCGCCCCGATTGGAGGGTAGCGTCCAAAACGGCTGCTTTTGCCTCAAAGTTTCCCAATTTTGCCGCAATTTCTTCCAAGGGGGTACTCTGCACCACCCGCATTTCCCCCATGAATGACTAAGTCACTTAGTGGCCACTTTTCTCCGACCCCAGCTATGCAACTGATTGGGTCTTTGGGAGTGGGAGTTCTTTGGCTGGCCCATGTTGGCAGTAAATTTCCTCCTGGCTCATTATATCTAATGTTGGGGGAAATCTTGACAGCTCCTGACTTAACACGTTTAAGGCAGATTGAGGCATAGTGAAGTGTGAATTTGTGACAGCGAAAAAGCAAATAGGCCTAAAGGAGATGGCTTGGAGAAAATATTGTAATGTCGCTGAAGTTTTGCATGATGTGAATAGTGATCAACCCGTTTATTGACCGCTCCCACTCAAATCAGCTAGCGGTTCATTTTGCAGTAATGTTCACTTGGCTTCATATCTCATGTTGAGATAGGGGGCCTAAATCTTGACAGCTCTTGATTTAACACATGTGAGGCATATAAAGACAAATAATGGAGAAGGCTTGGAGAAAATCTTGTAATGTCTCTGAAATATCGCGTTAATGGAAGAGTGATCAACCCGTTTAGTGAGCGCTCCCATTCAAATCAGCTAGCGGTAGTGATTGTAATTCGGCAGTCACCAATGTCACTGTGGCAACGTGTACACTTGGAGACGATCGAAAATGGTGGTTGTGCACTTGTGTAACGGTAATATTATAGCAATATGGGAACTGGAGACCAAATTTCAAATTTAAAGGGAGCACTTTGTGATCCGCAACCTCATCCCCCCCGACTTGCCATCATTAGTATCATCATCAATCTTGGTTCCATAACGTTAGCCTATGGGAATTTGGTGAGGAATTTCAACTTTTTAAAAAGTAAAATTTATACAGTTGTATTTAAAATTTAATTAAAACATCCTATTCAGCAGTGATAGAGTTGTTTTTCTTGCTAATAGTGCTTTTAAAAGTGTAATTTTGTGATTTGGATCGGAGAAATGAAGTGATTTTTCTCCCCATTGTGAATTTGTCGCTCTCAATGGTGCAAAATTCTGCAACATTTTGATGTTTTGGTAGCAATTTTGTGCCTTTAAATGCAATAGATTTTTTATTTTATTTAAATCTAGTATGTGTAAAGGTTTTTTAATATGACATGTTCATTCACATGCGTATAACCTGCCACAAAACATGATTCATAACGATTGACCGTGCAATTCCTTTTTAAAGGAATTTTTTTTGGGTGACCATTATTTCGAGCTAATGCTCTGTTTGGTTTACCCTCTGATGCTAGTATACTTTATACATCATAAACTTTTACCACTGCTTTCATATTAAATAAAGTGATTGATTAGTACCATCATTACTCTACTACTGAGTGATGTATATTGGAAGATAGATAAGATAGATCTCCACTTATTCGTCACCATTCAACCTATAAAACTTGCATTTCGTCCTGAATATGGCAGCCACGTAATACAATTCATATTTGACATCAATTCAAACCATCTAAACCCTTGCAGGAAAACGTCTGCTTCAATTCAACATACAAAATTTTTTTTTGCTCAGCCAACCCTCATTTAACAATGGCTAGAGCGACCGATAAGGTTCTGAACAGAACCTCACAACCACCGCCAAAAAAACAAAAAAAAAAAAAAGAAAAAAAAAAAAAGAGAAAAAGGCATGAACCCACTGGCAACCCACAATTTACAAGCCTTCCCCCGCCCCAACCAGTCCCCAACTAACCATCAAAACCTGAAACTAGAAAGCCGAGAACCGCTAAATTCCTAGTGCTTACCTTATAATCACTCAGATCCCTGGATGTTGTTATAGCCAATTCTTTGACTCTATCAAGGCAGTTAGGATAGCATGCCTTTGCAGAGTAATTGTATTACATTTCCTTATATCATCAGATCCCTGGGAGGTTTTTAGCCTAATTCTTTGACTCTCTTCAAGGCAGCTAGGATAGCACGCCTGTGCAGAGAATTGCGTTACACTAACCTTAGAATCTACGCAGATCCCTGGGAGGTTTATAACCTAATTCTTTGACTCTATTCAAGGCAGCTAGGATAGCACGCCTGTGCAGGACGTTACTAATGCTGAAAGGTGGTTCTTCCAGGTAGCTTCTATTAGAGTCCCATGAGTAGATGCCATCTGAAATGACAACGGTAAATAAAATATGCATATGCAAGTTAACCAATACCTTATGCATTCAACAACTCCCAAGTTTTTTACTGCATGATGTGCCATTGATTGGGAATGAACCACACTCGCTGGTTGCCTATGAGCTGCAATCTATACTCTCGGCCGTAATTGTATCGTCTTCAAGAATTGCAGATGGCACATAGGGATTACTCTGGTCATATGTCTGTGTGTGTGGGTGTCTGTGGTCAATATGTTAACTCTTAATATATTGCATGCTGTAAGGGATACGATGATGTAACTTGGTGGAAAGGAGGGGGAGGGGTAGGGCGACATGTTGGTGACATCATGTGACCTTGGTGACCGTGTGTGACCTTTGGCCAGTCAAAACATTCACTCTTAATATATTGCATGTCGCATGAGTTCCGTTAGGGCTACGATGATGTAACTTGGTGAAAAGGAAGGGGCGGGGTGGGGTTGACCTCATGTGACCTTTAGCCCCATTCAAAAACCGCGACAGCAGACAACAATTGCAATCTGGGGACCGCGATGTATTTTTGCTGTTACATGGCACATGCGCACGTCTCTCACTGCGTGCACCGCGCCTTCAAGCAAGCAGATGGCGCGCTGTTTTGCCGGGCATGCAAGTGTACTTGGCAACATGAAACAGGAATTATGCCTGTGACTTTAGTTAGTTCTTTTAGCATCCTGCATATGATATATGCCAGGAGTACAGCCAAGGCTAAAAAAAAAAAAAAAAACAATCAAAATTTCCCTCCAAGTCTGCAAATTTCCCTTCAATTCTTATGTATTTCTTTATTTAAAGGACACAAATTTTCCTCAAAGCAGCAACATTTCCCGGGAACATGGTTCCCGATTCCCCACTTTTTTTATGTCAAGGCAGTTATCTAATTAGTAACGCTGACGGATTGGCGCCAAGATAGCGATTAACCTCCCTTTTGAAACTCTGCAGTCCTGGTTTGATGCTACATGAGCAGGAAGGGCATCCCATAAGCCTAAAGAGAATGGGAGAAATGATCTTCTGTGGGAGGCCAAGTTGGACCTTGGGACTTTCACAGCAAGGTCATGAGACCTGACTGAGCGCCTAAGGTGAGGATCAACTGAAAGCAGCTCAGGTAGCAGCTTGCTGAGGAGATCTGGTGCTTGTCCATAAAACATGCGGTGGAAAAGAGTGACAATTCCAACTGCCCTGCGATGACCAAGTGGTTGGATGGGATGAGTGGCGAGCTCACTCTCGGGGATACCAATGATGGAAATGGCACCTCTCTGGATTGCATTTGCATCTAGTTTGGATAGTGAAGTGGGTGTTGCTCCACACCATGCTGAGCTTGCATATTCCATGTTGGATCGAACCATGGATTTATATATAACAGCCCTATCAGTTGTCTCAAGATAGGTTGCAGCTCGACGGAGCAATCCTAGTCGCTGACTGGCAGTTTTAGCCATTTTGGTAATCAAAGGAGACCATGACAGGTCATTACTGATGGAGATGCCAAGTAGATCGACCCTGTTGACCTCTTCTAGAGTTGTACCAAAGAAGTGGAGACTTGGATGGCCTGTTGTAGCATCTTTCTTGTTTGATATTGTTACAGTTTTACACTTGGCAGCACCGAAAAGTACATTCCATGAAGTTGCCCAAGACTCGATTTCCTGCAGGTCTTTGTAGAGAGAGGCAGCAGCTGGGATTCTGTCCTCTTTTGACTTTATGAAGGTCATGAGTGTGACATCGTCTGCGTAGAGGATGGATGGATTCAAGATTCTTCTTGTGATGTCGTCAATGAATATAATAAAAAGAGGGCCGAGGATTGAGCCTTGTGGTACACCTGCATTGATCGACTTCTTGCTGGATACCCTCCCATTTAGGATGACTCTGAGGGAGCGGTCACTCAGGTAGTCCTTCAGTAATTTCAGTAACTTATCTGAGAATCCCAAGGCAGAAAGCTTGGCCAGTAGACCAGGATGCCACACTCTGTCAAATGCTTTGCTGATATCAAGACATACAATTCTAGCTTCCTCTCTAACATTGATGGAATTAGTGATGCATTGGGAAATATAGGTCATTACACTTGTGCTATACATCGTTTGAAACTTTGGTATTACGCGCAGGAGTCAACGATTGAAATTGCAGTATTACGCGCAAGATTTGGGATTTGAAATTATGGTATTCTTAGTGGGATATGACATTTGAAATCGTGGTATTGCACGCAGGACTTGATGTTTGAAATCATGGTAATAAGCGCAGGATTTGATGACTGAAATCGTGGTATATAAGCACATTAGATTTTTAAATTGTGGTATTATGTGCAGGATTCAACAAAGAGAACACTGCTGATTTTTAACAAAGATCTTTGTTTGCAAATGGATTGTTGATGACATGGAAATATGAATTAAAAACCACTGCATCTAAATAAGAATGAGAATAAAAGCTAGGATTTGTTGTTTTGCCTATCTAATATCATGTATTCATGTCATATTTGATAGGCAGTTCAATTTTTTTCATCGTAGTTTGCTGGCTTCCACTACTCAAAATATATGACACGATATTAGATAGGCAACACGACAAATCCTATCTTTTATTCTCTGAGCACCCAATAAGTTAAGCAAAAATTAGTTGGCTTGGTTCCACCCAATCAACCATCTCAAAAAAGCACCTAATTTCTACCAAAGTGGGTGCTTCTTGAAAAGTTGGGTGGTTTGGGGCAGAAAATGTGTAAAAATTCCAAATGGAGCTTGTTCCTCCGAGTACTATATTTCAGCCTACAGGCTACACTTACTTATATTTTGGTCCAGAAATTTCTGGCTGTACTCGTTGGCTGCCCAACTGCCAAGTTGGCTCAACCACTCACTCACTTCGCTTGGTTTCCATCTAGCCAACGGCTTGTTCACCAGCATTTCACTGTCCCCACTGCCCCAGTTAAGTAGTAACTGTAACAACTGTGTAAGAGATGGTTAAGGTTATAGTTTCCCTCATCTATATTTCACAGAGTTAAAGGTCCATTTTGTGATTTCAGCACCTGTTTTATTCATTGATCACCAGATATCCTTGAGAAAAGCTTATTCTCAAAATTTGAGTTGATCCCGATCTTGCAGTTTTGTGTTATTAGCAATTGCTTGTTTCCCACGGTCCCATAGACCACTGTGCTGTAATATACTGTGTTTTGTATTTTCTGTCGGTAAACGGACAGAAAATAAAAACTGTGAATTTCTTACAGATACAGTTGAAGCTGGTTAATCGGGATCCTGATAAAGGGGATTTTCTGATAATTGACATGCTGAATCGGGAAACCGTTTCTTTGTGTGCAAAATTCACCTTTTAATTGGGACACTCCATCTGATAATCGGGACATTTTTGATCAGGTAATTACATTGATTTCATAAAAGAACCACTGAAAGCGGGGCATTGTAACTGAAAATATGTATCCTTTCATTTATATTTAGAACTTGTGTCATGTTATAAATGTGCAAGTACATTTTTACCCTTTCTCGTTGGCATACATACTCATAAAAGCTACAACAAACATTTATTGTGTTGTTCAGAATAACATTTAATATTTATATGCCCAAAATATCCCTGGTTTCTAGTGTCTTTGTGTACTTCTCTTAATCAGGATTTCTGGTTAATCGGGACATTTACTCTTCTCCCGAGGTGTCCCAATTAAGCGGAGTCAACTGTACAACCAAATTTGCACATAAGATTGGGCACACATGGATTACTGAGGCTAACGGTTCAGATGATATAAAATTCTCAACATTTTTTAAGTAAGTCAGGAAGACAAAGCTGTGGATCACAAAATGTCCCTTTAACTTTGCCAAATTTAAACTTTGCTCTAGTATCATCTGGTAAGAGGTTTGTTGACTATAATGTTTTCCATTACTCAAGTTTATCTGTAATTCTGTATTGAATATTCCCTCATAATTGGGTTTAATTTGGTTTTAAAAATTTTGCTAAAATTTAAGTTTTATTAGTACTATTAAAGGTGCTTGTTCCGATTGTCTTCCCTGGCCCCAGTCACCCAGAAG
Source organism: Ophioderma brevispina (assembly GCA_023653785.1). Taxonomy (NCBI): domain Eukaryota; kingdom Metazoa; phylum Echinodermata; class Ophiuroidea; order Amphilepidida; family Ophiodermatidae; genus Ophioderma; species Ophioderma brevispina. Next base: position 31,689 of record JAMKCH010063391.1, read on the forward strand.
TATAAATTTTCATATCAGGTGAAAGGCCGTATTTTTCTCTTTGTCGTCCCCAAATTTCAGCCTTCAAATCTGTTTCTTTCCAAAGAGATAGGTATTTGCATAGTAGTGAATTGGGCATTATCTCTTCTGCCATCAAAACCACAAGATTGTTCCCCACAAAACTTCTGGTGCGAGTATTTAATTGCCAGGGTCCGTCCCCCAAACGCGTGCGTAACCCTACGTGTATATTAACTCCTGTGTATGTCCTACATAACAGACCTTTTCATACCAGTAAACACAGTGCTTTGGAACAAATTGGTCCACTCAGGCCAGACATAGGGTGCAGTAGATTTACGACGGCGTTTCGGGAACAGACACCGGGTTCTCTAATCAAGTAAAGAACACAACACACTTAAATTGAACAGCACCTTCAACATTATTTTTTAAAAAATCTTACCAGTGGCCCTTCAATTCAACAACCATTTTGGATATATTTGAGGGAATTTCAAACCATACCAACAACCGCGAACTGTGTATTTACGCGATGGTGTTATATGTTTCTGCTGAATGGTCCCAATCACTAAGCAGTGATAAAACTTAAACGACATCAGACCACCCTCCTAAAACCTCGGCCACCACTAGACCACCCTATTAAGGAACGCCAATGCAATATCCTTCTACCAACCAAAATCAATTTGCACCATTTTTTACATAAAATTGTCCATAAATCACAAAAAAAGATCTTAAAAGGGGGCATAACTTGCTGATGACCTCCATCCATAACTGACCAGAAAAAATAACTTAAAAACAACTATTGAGGAACTTCTTTAACTTGCCCAGAAAAAACTCTAACTGAATTCGCGGTTCCGGCTTTCGCGATCGCTATATTCAAAAGAAATAAAGCTGTGGGCCGCGCCCCCATGACTTTTGCCCCTGGCACGTGACCTTTATCTCATCAACGAATATGAGGGATTGCATGGTGACACCTATGACAAAAAGTTTGGTTCCATTGACTTCAAGTTTTCAATTAGATGAATTTTACATTTTGAGCCCATTTTAAATTGACCTCACATGACTTTGACCTTTCAACATGAACTTTGGACCTCATCAAATATGGACGGATGCACATTGTGCAAACACCTATGACAGAAGTTTGGTTTCCAATTGAAGGTTTAAATTTTCAATTGAGGGTCAATTTAAAAAAAACTGTAACAATTGGTGACACAACACATCCACACACACATCCACACACACATTCACACAGCACAACGGATTGCAAGGTGGTCCTGCCAGCTATAGCTGGCGGCCCACATTAAAACAGACATGATTATCCCATAACCACTCCCTGTCAGCACCCAGGGAAGGACCTAAGGAAAAAAGGAGTACAGGGTAGTTACTGGCTTGCGACCTCCTACAATATACCCAAATGCCTGCTATAGCTCTTATTAGAAACAAAGAGGATGGCCAAGTCCACTTTTTAATTTCCCCACCCCCTGACAGACGCAGAGAAGGACCCTTGGGGAATTTAAAAGGTGATCAGTAGGGGGATTGTGCTTCCTACATCCTACAAATAACAGTTGGGCTAATATAACTAATCTACAAACGATATGGCCAAATGTTGACCTTTTTTGTGCACCTTTGACATTATTTACCCCTGTCAGACCCGAGGACGGACCACTGGGGAATGAATTACATATGGTTAGTAGGGGTTTACGCCATCCTACAATATACCAAGGTTTGGCTTACTCTTAGCTGATCTAGAAAAAGAAATGGTTCCAGGTAAACATTTTCTCACGGACGGAAAAAGGCCCAAAAATGGGACTTTAAAGAATACCTCTAGATTTGTCATATAAGCACAGATTATGGTAGAAGGGAACCATACCAAAGTGCAGAGAGTAACAGGAGGATCAGTCCATTTCCTGAAAATTCGAAAATTTGAAACCAACGTGAAGGCCAACTTTTAGCGTTGTGCACGGTTGAGGAAGATCCCGGGGAACGTATTTTCCTTAAGTGATTTTGGAGGGTACAAAGAACCCTTCTTAAACCCAATAAATTGGTACTTCAAACTTGTGTTTTGATGCAATTATTACATTTATCATGAATACTTTGGTCTCAAAAATTGAAAAAAAAATAAAACGTATTATTATTTTTTTTTTTACATTTCCGGAATTTTTTTTTAATAGGCCCCAAATTCCGGACAATCCGGAAAATTTCCAGAAAACGACCATCTCGGACAGTGGAAGAATCGTTCAGGAGGCGTTAATGACTTGTGATCTACTTTCCTAGTATTCAATGATACGGTGTTCTTAAATTATGCATTTTTGAGGGTTTGTAAGTGACATTATTCGTGACCAAGCATAGAAATTCACACTACACAACCATGGAAGTGGCATAAATGTAAAGAGTTGCAGGAGTTATCAATTAATACAATTACGTTTTCGGAAAAATGGGTGAGGGGGGCGGACAGAACACAACAAGTTCACATGATCTCTTCCCACCATGAGTCACTCTGAAGCCACACCAAAACCTTAACAAACCAGGAGAGTAACGAGAGGTGTTGTTCCCATTTCCTGAAAAATCCAAAAATTTGATCGGACGGGCAAGGGTCAAATTTTAGCGTATCATACGATGGAGGTCTGCGGAACGTATTTTTACGCGATTTTAAGGTACAAGACCCTTCTCAAAATAAAATGGTACTTAAAATTGGTTTTTGATGCAGTTCGACCTTTATCGTTAAGAATTGATCTCAAAAATTGAACCCCCAAAACACAAATATGTAAATTGTTTTTTTTTTCAGCTTTACATTTCCAGAATTTTTTATTTTATGGCCACAACAAATCCGGAAATTTGCGAAAAAGTTACATCTCTGACAATCGCCCATCCCAGTACCTATCGGTTTCTTGACCCCCAAACCCCTTGAACCCACCCCCCAAAATGTCTTTGGCAAGCAACTTTTGAACCAACCCCCACATGAAACAAGATTCTCCCTCTCCCTCCAGAGCAAACAAACAAATTGCCCTTTGATAAGACCGTATTCAATAGCCAGCCAGGTGGTGGACCAAGCAGACGCATTCCAGTACTACATCACCTGTCAATGATCCCTGGCAATCGCTAAACATGGAGATCGCATTGACAGGGGAATTGTATTGTGTTTTAGTCTTGGAATGTATGGCATATTGTCCACCAACATGTCGGGTGGGTGACGTCATATTGAATACGGTCGATACATACAAAATTAAACTTTACAAAAAAACCCTAGTGAGTCAAAACAAACCCAACAGGGGAATCCCTTCTTGGCCCTTCCATGGCCCATCCCGGGTTTCTCACTCGCTTCCCATTTCCTGTCCAAAGGCCTCAAATTCTTGCATAATTGCTTTACTCTCCTCGCTCTGCAGGCCGAAGCTGCCTCTCATTGAAGTTCCTTGGGGGAACATTCTCTCCATTGTATTCCTAAGAAAGGAGAAAGAAGTTTGAATACAATTACAGCTCACTCTCAAAAACAAAGTATATAAAAACTGATAGGCAAAAGAAGTAAGATATAAACCATTTAATTAAAAATATGTCCAGTGTGGTTCTGCGTCTAGAATAGGAAAACGAATCATAGGATTTCAGTGGATCAAGTTTCATCATTCTTTAGTCTTCTTCCTCGTTTCTTTTCCAACAGACTTCCAGTCTTGCATAGAACATTCCTTGCGTCATTCTCCTAAATGCATTTTTTAAGAGAGAAAGAAATTGGAATTATATTATGTTTCATAAATTTAAGTTTTAACCCTGGTAGATATCCATTGGATTACACACTTCGCTAAAAAAAACACTGACCTAAGACTAGGCATGTTTAAGACTATTTGATTACACCATTTGTCATGCTGTTCCGAAAGAGGTTATGAAAATGCTTTTATGAAAATTTTTTAGAACAAAAAAAGAAAGAAAAAAAAAAAAAAATTAAACATTTTAAGCTGTGAGCTACTAAGTAGGGGTCATTCCATGCCAAACACCAAGATGGGGAAACCCACCCTCTCAGATTTTTGTTTCAAATTGGAGTCAAGTCATCTTAGCTGCTACAGAGGAGATTCAAAAGGAAAAATCCAATTCCCTTCCCTTTTCGTAAGTTATGCTCCCTCAAAGTTTTACGACTCGCTAAAAGGATCTTTTTTCAGAGGACCGTGATTTAATGTAGCATTTTTGGTGGTACTTTTTCTCAGTACTTAACAATGTGAGGATCTTCATTTTTCCTTGTGACCAATAATTAACACATGTCTCAATCTTATTTACGATCCAAATAAAAGAATATGTTTGTTATCTGCAAAAAATCACTATCAGCTGTTTAGTACATGGAACTGCTTGTTAAAGGCTTTTAATACTTGCCGGAGTAGAATGTTGATGTGTGGAAAATCCGCTCCCAATTTGCCTGCAACCCGGACACGTCATCTTCTTGACCGACTTCCACCATCTAGCCAAGCACAACGACAAAGCTGTGACCAACAGTTGAGCGTCGTGGGCTGGACCATCAGCTCATAGCAGCAGCCGCACGTTAATTGGTTTTCCGACCTGGAGCGTAAAAACACGGGTTCTACGTTGGTGCCCCTGTGTAATGATACCGCTTTTAGTACTGTCTGGTGAGTGGAATGACCCGTCCACTTGCCCGGTTTTGACGATAAGGACTACGAGGGGCGCCACAACATACTGGTCTCTTGGAATACAGATCACTGGTTTGATCAGTATTGTGGTTCTTCTCGGCGTGAACCATTCATACCTGTATCAGCTTGACTTTCACTGGTCTCTTTGATGCGCCTCTTTCTCCTGGATGGCCGCCGCTGTAATTCTTTGTGTTGTAGAATTGAACCATGATGGTATATTTGGGTTCCGTGCTACTTGCCTGAATATCTCTAGGACCAGAAATCTGTCATAAATTGCGAAGAAATGTTGTTAGAACTTTTAATGAAACAATGTTTAGACATAGCTTTGCTATTTATAATAGCTTGCAGCTCCATTAGCTAAAGTGAATGTTTTGTTGCTATGGCCATGCCCTTTTTTTCACAATTTTTGAAATGACCATTACCTTAGAGCCTAGGATGGTTTTCCAAGTTCTGAAACAATTGACAGCAAAGTAAGAAAACATCACTGTTCAGGAGATGAATTTTCCATTCAATTACACATGCAGTAATTTGTCCGTACGTACATTAATTACTGTACGTGAACTATCAATTTGTCCTTATTATGTTCTTCTAGAGTCTATCCCACTTGCAGGGTTATATTTAGGATACCCATACTTGTTCCAAAATGCAAAAAATCTGATTTTTGATATTTTTTTTCCAATTTTCTGATGTAGCAACTCCTGATAGTGCCTTTAAAGCAACCAACCACCATCATCATATTCTGCTTGAAGGTGAGCTGAGCTGAAGCTAAGTTAACAAAATTGCAATAATCAGGAGCACAATTGAATAAGATTTCAGTTGTCAATTTCATTTTCAGTTGGGTTGAATATGGTATTACTTTAGTACCTTATTAGCGTCCAGAATAATTTCTCAGGCAAAATTGGGGTACGTGCAGCATGATGTGGCGGCCGATGATATGCCGCCAACCCGGAACTATTTGTAATTGGTCCGGAAAGGTTGAAAGCTTTTCTGAAAAGTGGAAATGAGCTTAGCCGATTACAGGGAGCGATAGTATGGGGCTATAAACGGAAACATGTGAATGTCTAACATACGTTTTTTTTTTTTCCTAGGCCAGGCCGAAATGTTTGGTGTATTGTTTTTTTGTCTAGTTTAATTGTGGATGCAACGGTTCAATTTGGAAAAAGAATTGTAGGGAAGTTTGTTTCCAATTGAGTCAGCAGCGAAAACCCGCCATTGTAAGAAATATTTCATGTTGGTAATGGTGGGGGCGGGGGGTTAAATTGTTAATTTGGCTGATGTGTAGAATTTGAATAACAACAAAGAAAACACAATGTACTAACAAAACAACAATATAACAATAATATTAAATAGATATTAAAGAAAACATCTCCAAATGTGGTCGGCCCATTATTTTAAACAAAACACACTGTTCCTATTGACCAAAACAAATTATGAAAATAAAAAAAAACATTTACCTCAAATATTTTTACCAAATTAATTAAAAGTTTACATAAAAATTACTTATAATAAAAAGAAGTAAATTATAAATTAAAACAAATAAATAAAACACATATACAAGCAAATGAAAAAAATAATACACAAGCAAATGAAGCAAATTAATACACAATAAAAATACAATGAAAATATGGCAAAAAAACAAATATTAAAATAAAATGACCTAGAGGAATCTTTATGACATGGTTTCAGATTTTGACTAGTTTTAAATGGTAAATCGCGTAACAATTGAAGGTGCTACAACAATGAATAAAACATGTTTTCTAGGTTAAATTGTGTGTAGAATTCAAATCTGAATTAAAAAATGCAGAATGTTGGATGCGTTCCGAAATATCGCCCTTTTTGCTTTATTGTTGCAATGCCAGTCCCATAGAACCTATGTATTTTGCTGAAAATGCATCTTGCGTTAAAAAAAAAATACTCAAATATTTTGCAGTTTGACAAACTGGTAATTTTATATCTTGTGGGAATGATGTTTTGGGCACATCGATTAATTTTCAACGCCTCCCCCGTTTCGTTTTGTTTTTCGCGGGTTCTTGAAACGCCCATTTAGGTAAAATTTGGGATTCCGCACTTGAAAAAAAAACATGTCTCCAATTTTAAGACAGGGTGTAAAAAAGTTATTCCCATAACTATGTAGGCTTGTTTGTTGGGGCCATAATCAATTAAGTTGCAAGCCTATAGGCTTTTTATTTTTCTAATTCCGCCATTGTTATTGAAAACGAAATATTTTTTTCCAAAAAAACGAAAAAATCTAAAAAATCAAAAAAACAATTTTGTATATTTTTGGGAATTTTCACTATACTTGAAATGAACAAAGTTAGTATCAATTGAAGCTCATTAACTTCTGCATTAACTGACAGGTAAATCATCACTGTGACCCTCCCTTTCCAGAGATCAAGTGATAAAGTCAAGCAATCCAGAAAAAAAGTATAGTTGCACTATATCTAGGATGTTTAGTAGGTGGTAAAATTCGGAGGAAAGTTACCTTTAATCAAAATTGTATTGTTCTGTGTATGGGAATTGACTACTCATCGCTTTCCTAAGAATAAACCAAAATGGAAGATCTTAAATCATGGAAAACTGTAATTTCCAGATTGCTCATACAACAATTTGACACCAATTTTGTCAAATTGAAGCATTTGAAAATTTGGCACTGTACATGACCAATCAAAAGTCAATGACCTTTATTGCATTTTCACCCATATCTCTGTAACTGAACCTCACAGATATGCAAACTATATATTTTCTGATTCCTTATGATGAGACGAATCATTTGAGATACTTTTCAACTAAATTGAACCAATTTGTACGATTTTAATCCCTCTTACTCAAGATGGCAGCCACCACCAACCAGACACGTGGGACAATTATTTGATGTTGGTATCATCAAAATTCTTTAAAGGTGGTTGTTCCGAATTTATGTGTATTGTGTTCTCTACTGATATGAGAGCCTGGCACTTGCACATTACACCCCATCAAGTACCGTGGGAAACAAACTGGCGGTTTTGAATGGTAGACGCAATAATGTATGTTGCAAAGCCCTATTCAATACTGTGTTAATAAAGTGCTTAAACCACTAAAACGGCGGTTTTTTTGTTTATATCTTGGGAATGACAAGGATTGAGGGTCAAAAATTTCAGGACGACAATGAGGAAAATATACAGCCTTAAATTGATATCAAAATAATACTCTTCCGGGTTAAATCAAGGGGGGTCCCAAAGACGATCGGAAACACGCACCTTTAAGTAAAGTCGTAGAGATTCTAAAAATCAGGTTATAATTTAGTGTTAAGGGGGGTGCATGGGAACACGTAATCTGCTAGACTAATTAACAAATTATGGTGTACAAATGAAAACAAAGCACCTGTGGAAGATATAGATAAAGTATGAATAAGTTATTGGAGTAACATGGACATGGTGTCAATGTTACATCCGAAAAAACACACCCACCTATTTGCAACAACAGCTGCATGTTCATAACCAAGTACGTCAATGAAGGGTAGCTTTACTAGATAAATGTTCTACATGTATGAAGTCATGAGAATAATTATTTTCTAATCAAAATAGTTCAAACCAAATAATATGGGCCAATTGAGAGCAATGCAGATGTGACATGACAATCCACAAATTGGGATTATGGAAAATTAGTTCAAATTCAGGTTTGTTCATAGAAAGCAACTATTAAATTATACTTGGTATAGTGGTACTCTGTGTGACAGTAACGGTGATGTGAGTGCATTCATGTACTCTTGCTTAAATTTGAGCAAAACATGAACTTTTAGTCATCAAATTCACCCCCCCACAGTGTAAAAAGTAGGACTGAAATACAGTTAAAAGACTATATGTCACTTATTTTCTTGTTCAAAGCTTGAACCCAAAACACCAAGTAATTCTGATGATTCTACTTAACAATTATTTACATACTTTTCAAGAATGAACAAAATCATGGTTAAAAACATTTCAGAATGACGCAATTAATACAGAGATTTGGCATCAATGTACATCTGCACTTTTGAGAGGGACCACAAAACGGTATTTCCGACAATGTCAGGTATTCCACCATTTAAACTCCCCATAAATTTCAAAGTAGGGTATTTCCCCTAACTAAAAGTTTGTTTAGTTAAGTTTATAAACTTTTGAAATTTTAAGAAACGTGGAAAACTGGTTCTCGATGTCCGCAACATGATGAAAAGATGCACCCAGATACCATGAACGATTTTAGCGATACAGCAATTATGCATATTAATTAGCTCATTTGCAGGCAACTGAGAGCATATATCACACACTTTCAAATGTTAAAGAAGATGCGTACCATATCGTGCAGTGAAGGAATTAGCATATCTCAATGTACCGTATTCAAAAACTACGCGGATTATGTCCAATTTGTGCCATCATTAATGCTGAGTTGCATATGTAATTTGCCCAAAAATTAATCAGGTCGAGGACTCTTCAAACCCGATTCCTTCCACCAAGTTACATCATTATAAGCCTTACAGAAACGCGAAGATTAACTTGTATACAAGCCGTGCGGGAAAATTTCAAAATTAGGAAAACTAGAGCTGGTAGCGGGTTGTGTTCTTTGTCGACAGTGTAAATCATACACCAGATTGGCGACAATTGTCGGACAATCAATCTTTTGAGTGCCAATCCAATTTTGTTTTTATGAGACTTTATAACACACAAAGGTTAGATTGAGCACTTGTATGGAAAACACTTACCTCACTTTGACTCTTTGAACTCCACACTTTACTACTTAGCCTGGCCCTTGTAGGTTTGGTTGAACTAATTTCTTTCTATTCTAACGTCACAAAGTGGGACCACAACTTCTGGAGGGCATTGGCTTATTATAACAAAACTATTTCACAGATTTGGTAGAATTCCTTTTTGAACATGTTCCTGGGGGTGAAAGTAAAAAGTCTGGTTTTAAATTTAAGGATTCCATAAGTCAATAGGCAGTTGGTTATTACACTTATTTGATTATGAAACAGGCTGGTTACAAACGTGATAAGGCTCCTCCATGAATTTTGTTGTCGAGCAAATCTCCATGGTTGTCGCCATGCCAGGAAAAGTACATTGTCGCCAACCTTGTCAACAACCCTTGTCTATAAACCAGCCTAAGGCAACTAATATTTAATTAGCATCTTTTACCCGCCCAAAATCTAATCGGTCAAGAACTCTATGGTCCTTTGACATAGGGAAGGAATTTTGTATATCCGATGTACCGTTTCGCGATACAGCAATTTTTGAAACTTTAATTATCTCTTTGCAACACAACTTTGTGTCCCAACCTGATGAAATGACCCATATCCATGTACCGATTTTGCGATACAGCAATTATCCATAATTAATTAGCTCATTTGCATGCTGAGCCTCATATATTCACACCACACCCTTTCAAATGCAAAGAAGATGCGTACCATTAATACGCTTTCATGCAGTAAGGCATTAGGCAGATCCTGTACCCGTTTTCAAAAATAACGCGATTATGCCCATTTTTTGTTGCATATTAATAGCTGATTTGCATATGTAATTTGCCCAAATTCTAATCATGTCAAGAACTCTTCAACCCCGCTGCCTCCTTCCACCAAGTTACATCATTATACGCCTTACAGACTCCAGATAACTTGGATACAAGCCTTGCAGGAACATTTGCATAAATTATGCAACCTAGAGCTGGTACGTTTTTGTGTTTTTATTTTCACATGTTGGTAAATCATACACCAGATGGCGACAATTGTCGACAATCATTCTTTTGAATGCCAAGTCTCCTTTTGTTTTTATTATACTTTATAACACACAAAGGTTTAGATTTAGCACTTGTATGGAAAACAATTACCTCACTTTGACTCTTTGAACTCAACACTTTACTAGCCGGCCATTGGGAGGTGGTTGAACTATTTCTACGTCGACGCAAAAGTGGGACCACAACTTCTGGAGGTCATTGGCTATTTAAACAAAACTATTTTTCACAGATTTGGTAGAATTTCCTTTTTGAAACATGTTACGGGGGTGAAAGTAAAGTATGGTTTAAATTCAAGATACCATAAAGTCAATAGGCAGTTTTTATGACACTTATTTGATTACTGAACAGGCTGGTTCCAAAAGGTAATAAGGTTCCTCCATGAATATTTTGTTGTCGACAAATCTCCATGGTTGTCGCCATGCCAGGAAAAGTACATTGTCGGCCAAACCATTGTCGACAACAGCCTTGTCGATACCAGCCCTAATGCACACTAAGTGAATTAGCAGTCTTTTACGCCCAAAATCTAAGCGGGTCAAGAACTCGTAGTGGTCTGGACAGAGTGGAAGGAATTTTGTATATTCCGATGTAACGTTTTAAGCGTTTTAGGCGTACAGCAATTTGAAAATTTAATTTAGCTCATTTTGCATACCTGAGGCCACAAACAACACTAAAAAGCAACTAAAAACCCACTGTTGGGTAACACCACCGGTTTTAGAAGGGTGGGTTTCAAAATTCTCAAAAAAGAGGTAAAAGGGTGGGATACTGTATTTTATTTCTAATAAAAGGGTGGTTTTGTAAAAAGGGTGGGTCAGAATACAAGCTGTTCTCGAACCACAAGTGTCCGCCTGGGTGCACTATCCTTGCCTTTATTATGAAGTTTTGGCAAAATGATGATTAGAAAGAAAACACATGCAAAAAACCCTGGGAGAAGTGTTACAATTTCACCATGGGGTCACAAAGGTCACATGAGGTACAAGGTCACATGAGATCACCCCAACCCCCCGCCTACCCCCTTCACCCGACGCACCCTCCCCCTCCCTTGACCCCACAACCCCTCCCCTTCGCATCCCTCCCTGACCCTACCCACCCCCCGCACACCCGATTTGGAATTTTCCGAAGGTGACATGAGGTCATTAAGGTCACCAAGGTCACCTGGTGTCACACGGTCACATGAAGTCGACCAGGTCACAATTCACAGTCACAAAGTACACGATGTCACCGAGGTCCCCTCCCCAACACCCCCCGTCACCCGCCTCCCAACACCAACCCTTCCCCCTCCCCCACCCACCCTTCCCCCTCCATATGAGTCACCACAAGGTGTATGGTGTAGTTAGTTTTTGCATGTAGCTAAAGAATTGTTCATAATCGATGTTAAACCAGCATATTAGCGATGCAGCAATTACGCATATTACTTACTCATTTGCATACCTAAGCCGCATGTTATCATGGAACGTTCAAAGGCAAAGAGATGCGCACCATAATGGGTTTTTTCGTGCATGAAGGAATTTTGCATATCCGATGTACCGTCAAAAATAATAGCATTACGCTGTATTTTATTTGCATATTAATTAGCTCATTGCATTTGTTGCCCGAAATATGCCCACATCTCATCAGGTCGAGGAACTCTTTACTCCCCGCTTCCTCCACCAGTTACATCATTATACGCTATACGGAACTCCAGATACTGCCACCATCCTTGCGGGGAAAGGGTTAGCATTTTGAATTGGCCAATATAAGCTAATTATATTCATGAATATGCAATAATGCACATCCCAAAAGCTACCTAATATTCTGGCCACCCTCAATGTATCACCTAAACCAAGTGTGAATAATCGGGATTAGGGTTTAGCCCGCAGAGCATTTCAAAAAAGGTTAACAACGAAATGTCTGAAAACTATGCAAATAAGCTAATTAAAATTCATGAATAGCAAATCATGCAGCCAAAAGCTACACATAATATTGCGGCACGTCACTCTATCATCCTATCAAGTTTTGAAGTAATCGGGGATATCGTTTAGCCTGCAGAGCATTTTTTAAAAAGTTTAACCGAGTCATACGGACGGTCGGACGGCGGACGAACATACGGACGGACACACAAAATTTGGACTAGTATGTGCCTCCATGAACATTCGTTCAGGCGACACAAAAAGACGTTGGTTCTGATAATAAAATGCAAATTACATTTTGTGCAATGCATGATCTATTTTCCTTATGTATCCCAATTTTGAAAAATAAAGTGTACATAACATCCAACAGTTAGGTCCCCGTAAATACAATGCATTTTTTGGTGGCAAGTGGATTTTACTTGCAACAAAAAATTGAAAATTATCTTCTCTGTAACGTTAGCTACACATAATTCTAAAAAGAAAACAATGGGGTGACAGCTGTTAGAATTTCCAATGATTATAAAAAGGGTGGGTTTTACTTTTCAATATAAAGGGTGTTTTCCCATACACGGTGTTTAAAAAATAAAAAGGGTGGGTTACAAACACCACGATGCCAACTATGAAAACAAATTGTCAAATAGGCCCTATAAATTTAACAAACCGTTGAAAATAAAATATTAAAATCTTTAAGTTTTAAATAGAATAAAAAAATAATTTGTATTTGGGTGTTTTCTGTAAATTAGGGTTGCCAGTAGACTTTGGTGTCCGTTTACCATGTGACATTTTTGTTTATTTAAATTTACAATGAAGATATGTATTCGAACTTATAAATTCCATTTAAAATTACAGCATTTTGCAGTCTAAGTTTTCAGATTATATAATTGAAACATTGAACTCATTAACTTTTAATGTTAGTTATAATTAAAGGTGTCATTTCCGTGTAAATGGGACACCAGACCGACAAATGAAATAAAAAAGCCTAACATTGGTTCTTGATTTTAAATGTGCATCAAATCCTGTGAAAATATATGGTATATTGTTCCCCCCTGATTTATTAGAAGAGCAAACACATAAAGCCTTTCATAACTAATACATCTGACTTTTTTGGTAATTAGCCGATCGTGTTATAATCAATGCCAGTCGTTGATTTCCCGTGTAAACAAAACCCACAAATTTTGGTGTCCGCTTTTCACGTTTACTATGGGAACCAATGGTTTGTTCTGAGAAACAGAATGTTAAGTTGACATGCTAAAGTTCATTGCATTGCTTGCCTACGTATTCATTCTAGATCATCAAGTTTTTAAAGACAGTGTATCTCAAACCTTTAAATTTTGAATAGCCTGTGGTGATCTGTGGTACCCCGTGGCAACGGACACCAAATGGTGTCCCGCTACACTTGTGCTGGAAAAGACATTGTTTATATGCAGGCATGACCATTTGTACTATTATCTTATTGTGCCCCCTCAAATAACCCAAATGTGTCATATAAAACTATACACATATCACATAGTAATGAAATTAAATATCAAATATAAAAAATCAAAAATTGGTGGTGTACATTTACCAGGGGAACCGGAATGCAGTTTTATTGCATATTTTTTAAGTTTTTTAAAGTACTTTGACTAATTTGATCGTTATTTACGAGGATGGTAATTATCAAATATTTATTCAAGAAATTATTGAATCCTCCTTAAATTTTTGGTGTCCCTTTTTCTCTCAAAAATGTCACAATTGGCCCCCTAATTTACGGAACCACCCATTTATATTATAATGTATTATATTTATGTATAATATCTTTACATAGTTTTTTGTTTTTTTGATTTGTTGAAAAGGAGGAGAACCTGTAATTGGGTGGGGAAGTGCAACAAAGTGTTGGTGGAGGTGACTTTTATTGTGGTGAAGGGAACCCTCAGTTTGGAAGGGATCCCTTATAATATATTGGACGGAAATAGTTGAAAAGGACATGGGGGTCCAGGGGCGTACTCAGACACCTGGAGGACCTCGAGTGTGGTCGAGGTGACCTCATATACTAACAGTAACAATAGCTGATTTTACAATTTTTGCAGACCCTCGGATTTTCGCTAGCCCGAGTTGCTCTGGCTTTTTCCTAGTCGCCCCTCCTATCTCCTCTACTAAGCCAGAGAGGCAGTTCATTCATAGAAACCGGGATCCACTGTCCATTATGTGCCACAATTTCAATACAGTGAAAGGCCACTTTTGGTCCCACAGATTGTTACTTAAAGTCTTAAAGATAAATTTCTCCATTTTAAGGAACTGCTCAACAGAGGGTTTTTTTAAAGGTAAAGTCTAAAATAAATTAAAGTAGTGACGGCCGATCCAGCCCCAGATTGGTACTGCCGATCTCCGATCATAACATTGTTGAATCGGACCGATCAGATTCCCGATTCAGATTATATTTGTTAAATTAGAAATCGCGTCAAATCGCAGTTGAATGAAATCACACTACCTATCAACCATTTACCCTCTCCCGAGTTGTGAAACAATATTCATGTGACAGTCTATGGATATTTTACGTAAAAACAGTGGCCTCGATCTTCACATTACCGCAGCCAGTGGCTATTTGTTAACGTAAAGAAACAACAGTTTTCTGTTCGTGGTGAGTTTAGCGTTGTATGCTAGTGTATCAAATCAAGTATTAACCCCCCACTGTGCAGCTATATGTTATCAAGCATGGCACGTGGCACTCGGGTGCTGAGAGGTCCTACTCACCGCCGTTGTGTCTGCTCACTGAGGTGTTTACAGCTAAGTCGTGGAATTTTGTGATAAAGTTTATGTTTGAATGTTCCCCATTGGGAGTGAAGTTCTGTTTTTAATTTAAAATAAGGCAAAGGCGGCTACTGACGTGTCATCTCATGCGATTGCGGTCGTGCCTTTTTATTCCAATAGGCTACTGTGTATTAAGTATAGGTCCGTATGGACATGTGTGTAGGTCCTTATGTATCGATATGTAGGGCGTAGTTAAAGGTGCGTATGGGGAAGAATTTAGTTAAGTAGTATATAAAACTTTGAAAGTGATGACTCACTGATGACGTCATTAGAGGACTTTTTAATTTTTAGATTAGGATTTTGGGGTATATGCAGACTCCCTATACAAATCAAAGAGAATAATAGTGGTTTGTATATAAAAGATTTTTCTATTCATTTTTCATGTTCAGTTTTAAAATATTATTTTGAGTTATATTTATTTTATTTTAATTTTATTTCACTGTTTCCCCTTTTTTAATTATTTTCTCATATTTATTTATTTAATTTATAAAAAGTTATTATAAATATAAATAAAATTTTATATAAATAAATATAAATATAAAACTTTAATTAATGTGAAGATTAATATTATCACATGAGCAAAAACATGAATTTTAATGAAGAAATAATGAGCCCGCATTTTACATAGATATACTGATGAATTCAGTATGAGGAACACACATGGCGTCTTCTTTTCAGCCATACAATGGCTGCAATGACTACTTGTCGCATGCTCAGTTCCGTCTGTAGATGTTGATGGAATTTTCATTATTTGGAGGATCTTCAACAGCAGGAAAACCTCCCGTTTCAGAAGTATTGCGTAAAAAAAATATAAAAAGTAAAGAAATTACTACAGTGTACAACAACAGGATTCTTGCGGAAATGATGGCACAGCGAATTATAATGAACATAATGTAGTAGTCGTCAATAGAAAAAGATAAATGGTAAGCTTTAAAAATCTGTGTAGTTTAGTACACTTTGGGCTTTTATGTCATTTGGGAGATCGGTGAGGTAGATCGGTTATAGCTGAGGACTTTTCTCCGATCCCGATTCAAGCCGATTCGAACCAATACGGCAGAATTTCCGATCTGCCGATCAGCTCGCAATCACTACTTTTTAAAGCTCATAACTTGAAAAACTAGCTAAGCAATCCACATATGAACTGCATCATGAGACTAGAATCTTTATAATACAGCTTTTCCAGAAAAAAATGGACAAACCTCCGCCATCTGACAGCACCATTTTAAAGGAAATGCCAGTAGAAACTAAGTCCAACTAATGAAAATGAAGAGAAGTCTCAAATTTAAAGTATCATAACTTGAAAACTGCATCATGAGAGGGACTCTTTGAATACTCTTTCCTGAAAAAAGAATGGGAGTTTCATCTGACTCCCCATTTAAGGAACTGTCAGTATGAACACAAGCCATGTATGAGAAAAATAGCAGAGAATAGAGTTTAGATACAGCAGCTACAGTAAAAATGAATGTGAAGTTAAACTTTAAATGCTCATAACGTGAAAACTAAACTACCTGTGCACAGAGGAACTGCATCATGAGATAGATAGAGCTCTTTTAAAATACAGATTTCCCCCCAAAAAGGCCAGAGCTCTGCCCCTGACCAGTGACAGCCCCCATTTAAGGAACAGTCAGTAAGAATTAAGTCCATATCTATAGAATATTTTTTTTAAATAAATTACATGAAAAGCATGAAATGAAAGTCTAACTTTCAACTGAAAACTTTTTAAAACAAAACTCTATAACAATACATTGTGGTCCATCCTTTGCACCATTCACAATTAAATAGTTACTTAAATACATTCAGAAGATATTTAGCATAAAGCAGTAAAGGGTTAAATATTAATGTGGGTGTACCATCCGAAAGTCGGGAGAAAAACTATGTTGGAAACCAGTTAACAGACTTTAAATTGAAAATCTTTCAAATCTGTTCTTTTATTCACGTTGAAAAGCTATTGCCCTCTTTCCGTAACTTTAATGTTTGTATTTACTTATTTTCTTACTTTTTATAACACTTTATTTTATTTTAGACTTGACCTTTTCCGTCTCTTTCCAGGGAAAACGTACGTCCGTATTGCGTATCATTTTCCGATACAGAATAAGGAAAATCGTGTTGGCATGTCTGCTAAGTAGGGCTACCCATTACAGTGTCCTGCGATCGTTCCTGAAAGTTAAAAATATGGCGCATTTGACGCCAATTTAAGAAACAGCAACTATAGCTATGGCAATCCACCGCAAAATTAGCCGCCCTATAACTTCCCTGTTGATACACCATCGAA
Organism: Ophioderma brevispina; assembly: GCA_023653785.1. Classification (NCBI taxonomy): domain Eukaryota; kingdom Metazoa; phylum Echinodermata; class Ophiuroidea; order Amphilepidida; family Ophiodermatidae; genus Ophioderma; species Ophioderma brevispina. Next base: position 48,989 of record JAMKCH010063391.1, read on the forward strand.
TGTGTGTCTTCAGTTTTGTTCAGTACAAACCCTAAGACACACAAGGACAGACATAGGATTTTTGCCCCAAAGCAGGTGTTTTGTTGACATCAATTTACTGTTACTTTCATTTGACAGTCCTGAGTAGCACTACTTGAATACAAAGACGGTATTACGGACAATGTATAAGTGCATTGTGTGTGCACTCTTGCACGCCAAAACATAAACAACATTGTATGACCTCCCATTCAATAGTTATCCAATAATGGCAATATGATTGGGGTGAGAAAATAGTACTCCTTGACATCTTCTTTGTTCTCATCTCAACAATAACACAGAAACTTTTGAATCTGTGGACACAATGTCCAATTCTCTGATTTTCTTGATAATGACGTATTGGAAAAAAAAAAAATGTTCTAAGGATGCTATTGATTATGTGGTATATGTCTATGTGATTCTAGGTACGTTGGACTCATATTTATTATTTAGAAGAATGGAGGAATGTAAACAATGGCCATGGGTGTCTACACTACTAATGGGGAGATGTATACAGTGGTTTTCATACACCTTCTGATATCCACTGGGTAACTGTGACATCATGTTAGGACAGCCCATTCGACCCGCCAAAAGTGACAGGTGAACGCCCAAAAAAGAACGCCCAAACGCTTAGTCCTGAGATCATTGCTAGATAGTCTTTAACTTTTGTATGTTGTCGTTATCGTTGACATCTAGTCATGCGGGTTGTGACAGAGAAAGATCTTTTAGTGAAAGCAAAATTCAATGGTGGTATTGTGCCCCAAACTATAATGCTGCACTGGAGATACTGCCCACACAAACATTGTCACTAGCCTTCTTTAAAATGCGTTGTTAAGTTATACAAGTTGATGCTAGTTCTACAAGTAAAATTTATCAAAATTTCTGGGCTCCAAATCTTCCGTGTCTTCGTCTGTCCTCCATGTTGTATCGTTAGACAACAAATAACTGTCAATATCGAGATAATTCGGTTCGGCAAAATACGGCCGTGCGGGGAGGTATTACCCCCGTGGATTTACCCACGGAGTGGTACGATTGTCACAGACTTGGAAAATATTAAATTGGGATTGCGTGAGAAACTAACGTTCACCATCGTACTTTTACAACCGCCGTAGGCGGGGGTGTGGAGTTTTATTTGCGGCCACAATTTAAGGTGATGTTTACCGTTGCTTTCACTAGCATCAAAATTAGAGAATACGCCTAATATATGCCTGAATATGCGCCCGATTTCTCAGAATTTGGCATATCCAATCCATTTGAAGCAAAACGTTCACACTCGATAATAATCATTAATAAAGCTGGAGGCGAGCGAGACCAGGATAATTGGCAAAGTGTGATTTCAAAATAAACTTCTTTGTGAAGAAACATTATAATCCAGATGTTGCACCTTACGCAATAAGGAAAGCCAAGGTACCCAACAACGCAAAAGGTGAGAAACAGCGTTCTAAAATGATTAATGTACACCGAAATGACGTAGTTTGAAGGTTCGACAGCGCTGTGCACACACGATGTGTTAAACGTATTAACGGCCCCTGTTAAAAACCTGGGATTAGGGCAGATGAAAGAAGTCCCAAAGTGAAAAAGCTAACATGCCGAAGTCACAGTTACTGGGGGAATAACGCACAACGCATGAACGGGCAACTTTTCGCACCATCACAGTGCGAATACAAGCGAAGTTTTCTTATTCACACAGTCATGATACGGGCCAATTACAGAAAAAAAAAAATAATTATTTGCACCGCACGGTGTGTTACTGTATGTTTGAGTATAATTTTCTTGGCCATAGCACACGCACGTGTTGCTGAGCTTGTTTGCGTAAGTGCGTTACGTGAAACCCAGTGGTGCGCCGTGTTAGTGCGGGTTCGTTTGTATTCCGTAGCAAATTGGCCAAGGCCCAACAAGGAAATTTATTACTCGAAAATCTGCTGGCAAACGCAACACACCAACGCGGCAACGGCATGACAACAAAGTGCGTAATTCGATGCGCTCTGCACGCATGTGCAGTGAAACCGTAAAAAAAAAAAAAAAGTCTGTCAAGCAATTTGCGCAGTTTGTTTTCACCGGGATTCGAGGGGATCCCTTAGTTAGTAAAACTGGACATTCGAATCATTTCTCATTAGCACTGGGCATTATTGAACAGCTGATTCTCATGTTAGTTCGTTGTATTGAAGAGTTGACTCCGGTATGAAATGAACTCAAAAACTTTGCAAGGTTACAGAGACCAAAATCACGCCCAATATGCACTCAAACATGCATTTAAGTAAATTCTTGCAATTTCTACCATGACTGTACATACCCATTGTTTTACAATTTGATATCACAAAATTGTTAAATTCGAGAAGAAGAAAAGAAATAGGAGGGAGCGATTTCTCACCCAGCAGAATGAAGTCCCGAAATGATTGAACCGGAAGCCAAATGGACGAGGTTTTAAGTTTGTGTTATAAGGCGGACAACCACGGTCAACACACATGCAACCACCGAGGAACAAAATACGTTTCCAACACATATTCAGACGCTGCCGACCGGCCAGCCCATACAAAAAAAAGTAACTAATTGAGGCGGTATATGTGGGTAATTAAGTATTTATGGTGGCCTCTAGTAAAAAAAAAAAAGTTGGCCTATCCCAAAAAGTGAACGAGTGAGTATGGTCTATAATAACGGATTAATTTTGAAAATCGGCCTAACAATTGCAGAAATAAAACCTTGCTTTTGTCTTAATTAAAACAATGACTACGGCTTTAAATTTTGTGATTTCTTGGCTACCATCCTCTGACTAGTCCATGAAATACGGCAACACACACAAGCTCGAGTGAGGAAGGAAGTGACAGGGCACACACAGGAAAGAAATCAATGACGTTAAATAGACAGAACATGGTACTAGAGATCTCTTCCGAACAATTTACACAAAATGACACACACAAAAAAAAAGAAACCCATTCGTAAAACGGCATTTAGTCAATTTATGTTAAAAAGAAGGGAGGCGATGAGGACGACTTTTGGCTAGATATATCCGGAGAGGGTGTGGCTTAGCATCTTGTTAAGGAAATATAGAATCACTGGCGCAAAAAAACACGAATGCGTAGTAGCCAGTGGCGGGCATATAATCACGTGAGTCCTGGTGCTTATATCAACGATTACGGTTGGCGAAGGTGAATACATGAGCAGAACGCCACAAAAAATGTCTATTTTCCCCGAAATAGGTAAGTGAAAATTGACATCAACATCTCTCTGATCGGAGTACCACGCTTCCATGAAGTACTTGAGGGTGAGTAAAGTAAAAGTTAAAGATTAAGTTATCTTCGCGAAATTTGAACTTCGCTGAGTTCAGGAAAAATGCTAAGTCATTTAATGCAACGTTCTGTAACTCAGACTCCTGAGTTACAGGTACTTAGTACGTTCAGAACCAGACCTCAAGCGCGCAGCGCGAGGTCTGGGAAAAGTGTATTCAAAATGCTTTAGTATTTCATTACCGTACAATGAATAGGCAGCAAGAGAATTTTTTTTTTCGCACGTTTATCCACCATTCCCCTGGTATATTTGAAGCATTTAGCCCTCGAATCGGAATTCTATAAATACCTGCGACTATCCTGGAGTCGAATTACACTTAATCACAATTTTTTACCTCTTTCATGTCAAACATCCAACGAAAAATTTGCTTCTCAAGGCCCAAAATGTTCTTCCCAGTGCGGATTATCAACAACAGCTGACGTCACGGCTAATACGGCTGGTACATGAGTCCATCTAGAAGGACTCTCTGTTCCCACTGACCTCGCCACCGAGCGCGGAGGGCTAGGTCAAGGGGGGGGACACAGGGAGGAACGGTCGAGGGTCCTTCTAGATGGACTATGCGAGACGGGTCGGTCGACGGGGGGAGGAATTTCTAGTGCCGTTCGGTTGTACATGGCAAACTTTTCTTTAACCAGAAAAGCAGTAGGAGACATAATTTGCTACTGGTTGCTGTGGAATAAAATTTAGATATAAGAGCAAGGCAGCGGAGGGATACGAAATAGTGAGTAAAGTTAAACTAAAAACTTTCGCCAATTACATCATGCTCACCCTCGGGCTTCGCAAGCCGTGTTGGCCGTAGTTTCCGAGGTGAGCAGTTAATCACTACGTAGTGTAAACTAGGATTCCCTGGGTTCCACTGTTTTCACCGCAATGTGACGTCAGCCCGTCCCGGCAGACTGATTATCCTTCATCCAATTCATGTGGCATTCGGTAGGTGGTGATTAGTTCCCAATGCAACCCTAAATAACGAAGCAAACAGGACGCTTCTTTAGTATCGGAATGACGTTTAGTTATGGACCGCTCTATTTTGAGTACGGCCCAATTTTAAAAAACGTTCATCACGGTAGTTTAGAAGTTTCCTTTATAGTGGTGATGGGTCACCCACAACTGCACCCCCAGGCTGTTAAAAATGGCTATCCATGATAAGGTTAACCGAACTACACCTACACGGTTGGTGTGAGTATGTTGAATTGGTCTTTGGTTGGTTTGCATATTATTTAGTGACATGACACCGTGTTTATAGGCATTATATTGACGCAGTGATAATGCTTCATTTCTTCTTTCACATTTCGGCACCGTGGCTTTTCTGGGTGTGTTGGACTTTTGTGACCCTCCGACCAAGGATAGGTATGGGCGATTAACTCAATTTTCGTTTTTGCCGAGGTCCATGCGGGACATCCAACTATAGAAACCACTCTGATCGATTCTGTATAAGGCTATGTCTTCATAGAGTTACACAGATTTAGCTTTATGATGTCATTACAGCAGATTTTCAATTCTCTTGTGAAAATGACTCTACATGTACTTTACTCTAATATGATGCAGGTAGAACCGGAGAAGCGAGAGCTAGTACACTTTCATTCTGTAAGAGTAACCTGAGTGATAGTCTTTTCAAAGAACGGCGCTATTACGCACATGTACAGACTGACTAAAGGTTTTAAAAAGGCCTGGTCACAATATTTAAATCTAAATGAGCAATTTTGGAATTTCACTGTTTTGCAGACAGGGTTAATCCCCGGTTAATCCACTAACCCAAAGGATTTTGAAAGTCATTAAGTTTTTCCAAAAGTAGGCCAAACAAAATGTTGTGTTGCCCTCCGCGACCGAACCAAAATCCCGAAAATCTCGGGTCCGGTATTTTTTTTTTTTTTAGTCTTGCGTTTGCCTATGTTACTGTTTTCCGGTTGAATGGTAACAAAGCAAACAAAAGGGAAATTCACAAAAGAGTAGCTCGGATTAACTCCTTGCCCGGGCCAGGGATGTGAGTGGCAATGTGTAAAAAAAGCGAAATCGGGGGAACTTTCCGTCGAACTACAGAGCAATCTTATCAGTACTAACGTAATGGGGTTTCCCCGAATTTGACAGACATGCGGAATATTCACTACCACTAAAATAGTATGTTAGATGGCCTGTGACAAAAATCTTCACCAATTTAACATTTTCAGGAAACTGAAAGGTGAATAACATATTTACCTCAAATCACTTGCTACCAGTGCGTACAGGTTGGAAATTCCGCTGCTTGCGAGCTGTGAAGAAGATTCCCCTTCTTCCGTGTTGCTTCTATACCCGATCTTCTTCGATGAATTTTTGCGTCCGATTTTGTCCGAATCTCTATCATATGGCAATCTACAGTCGCCATATTAAATAGACTTTGTGTCATTAACTTTATAGGTTTATTTGATCCTTGAAACGAGGGATGGTTTGGAATTGAAATTCAGTGCAAATGCTTTCGATGTACCTGAGATCTAGCAATGGCTAAAATTAAAATCATACCTATGAGGCACAATTCAAACCCAAACACATTCACATCGAAGGAGGGCTCGCACAGCCTCGTGAGGGGGGAATGCGGGGTTAAAGTTCACGAATGCCTTTCAACATAGTTCCTTCCCAGTAGTTTAGAAATAAATGAAAAGTGGCATAAAAATGTGATTTTTACCGATTTTTTTCTGATAATTTTTTGACATGGACATGATCCGATGGAATCCACGGTAGCTACCATGCGTTAATCTGTTACCAGCTTTGAAAGGTTTGAGGTGGTTTTTCAGATGTATTTAGCTGGATTTACATGAATAGCAAACACTTTATAGAGTAATGAGTTTTTAAAAAAAAACAAACAGCGCCCGGAATGACCTTCCTATTTTAAGCTGGGGAGGGCAAACAACCATTTTTTTGGCCTATCCTGATAAGCCTTATTTGAAACGGAGGTTTTTTTTATTTTTAAAAGGTGATTGTAATGTCACTGCATGGACGGGCTCATGCCCATAGCAATGCCCGTAATGAATTACCGTTTGGAAATCCCAAATCCCCAAATCCGCAGTGTGTGTCCCGGCCCCTGTTTTATAAGTCGTAGCCTTACAAGCCGAATTATAGTATGACGGATTTGGTCAAAAATTTGGTTGCCGTCGTAATCCAACCGCTCTATAAATCTCGGGAAAAAAAAAAAAAACAGTTTACAGTTGGGTTTTACACAAAAAACAAAATAAATACATTAAAGGCATTTCGTGATCCACAACATCGTCACCAGACTTACTTAAAAAAGTTGAGATTTTTAGATCATAAACTTGTACACAAGTCTTGCAGAAAAAATTCTTAAATTATGCATATAGACAATAGATATTTTTACACCCACAAAATCCACTTTCACCCATTTTATGATTCACACAAGCTGTTAGGGCATGCAGTTCTTTATGTAGCGAAGGAATTTTGCATATCCGTTGTACTGTTTCAGAGATACCGCAATTATGCCTATTTAATTAGCTCATTGCATACCTAAGCCACATATATCAAATACTTTCAAATTGCAAAAAACTATTGGTGGCCATTGATAGGCTTTCGTGCAGTGAAGGGAATTTTGCATATCCGATGTTATTACCATTTCAAAAATATAGCAATACGTTGATTTTTGCATATTAATTGGGCTCATTTGCATACCTAAGTTGCCCGAAATTGACCCAGGCCCAAACTCTGTCAGGTCGAGAACTCTTCAACCTGCTTCTTCCACCAAGGACATCATTATATACACCTTATGGAAAACTCTAGATAACTTGTACACAAGCTTGTGGAAAATTTTCTCAAATTATCAAAATTAGACACTTAATAGCATATTTATGCCAAAATCTAATCAGGTCGAGAAAAGTCTTCAGCCCGCTTCCTTCCCCCCAAGTTACACCTGTGGCCCTTACGAAACTCCAGAAAAAATTGTACACAACTTTTATATGCCAGCCAGATAGACGGGACAGACAGACAGGAAAAGTGATTGCTAAGTTTCTGCAAGAACAAAATTGAGGAATCTGATTTTTTTCTAGGGCCATTGTTAAAACCCCCCAATATTAAAAAAGCCATTGAATTGGCAATACTACTATTTGACGTAGTGTAGTGATACTATCCTAAAAAAAACAAAACCCAATTAAATCGGCCTAACTGAATAAACCAAACAACATTGGTCAACATCCTGGAAATGTTGTTGTAAACGTGATTGATGATTAAAAGTGCTGGGGAAAGACCTGTCATGACAAAATCCTGGTTAAAACTTAAAGTCATTATTAAGTCTAGTGGCTTGTAAAATATGATGAAAAAATGAATAATTTCTTGTCTCAATTCATTAAAATATTTGATCTACTAGTTTTGATTGACAAACCAACTACCCACAATATTCCCATTGCTGAACCAGTCATAAACAACGAATTTGTACATGACAGGCTATGCTGTGACAAGTGTAGTTGACTCATATTGAACTTGTTCACTTATCTTTACCAAGAAATAGCCCAGCTAATACTGAAATACTAAACACTTTCACGAGATATTTTTGTGAATGAATGAGAAAAAAGGTGTTATATGCCATCAAAGTTTTGGATGGAAACGTTATTTTTCAACTTTATGTGAGGAGGGGGATTCTCATGGGGAAAGTGCTTGTTTATGTGAGGGAGAGTGCAGGGGAATCCCCTCTAGTGTTGTTTGTGCAAGTGCAACTGTTAGAATAGATTGCACAGTGGGGGAGGTGGGGATTCCCCAAGATGTAACTGAGGAACCGATGTAACTGTTTATGCTTTAGATCAAAGCATATTGAGGAATAGGTAATTCCCCCATGAAGTTATATATGTGAAGTGCTGTATTAGATGATGTAATTTATGTGAATTCAAATTGCGCAGCGATAGTGCAAGTTATGTTAGGCCTGATTTCTGGCGGGTTAAAGTAACGGTTATGGTAGGTAATATCTATTTTAAGACATGGGGGACTTTGTGGAGTCAGTATATAAGGAGATTGAAAAGTTCTCGCAAGCCGCAAGTTGTAATCTGAGAGTATAAGATGGTTTACTGTAGCCTAGTTTTAATCTACAATAATGGTAGATGGGTGTTCTTACTATACATAGTGCCAGGATTATAATACTTTTCTGGGACGCCGGAGCTGGGAAAGCTAATTAAAGCTGTTTGCTGTCGTATTTTAGCCAAAAGAGCTTTAGTTAGTTGGAATCAAAAGGTGTTCCAGTTTGTGGTCCTAAATGAGGACATTAGGGCGGACAAGATGATGGTGGTAGAAATACCTGGAGTATTCGAATCTTAGTGTCGTCGAGGAAAAAAACCCGTGTCTTGAACGGGACAAGATACCTTCAGGCCTGGAAGATTCCCTTGGAATATATACCTGAGGAGTTGTATGAACTTGTGCGCTTGTCATTTTGGAGTCTTGCTGTGAGGACATTATATTATAGTTGAACTGCAACGTTAATTTTAGTTGGAGACATAAATGAACTTGAGTAGATTAGAATTGTAAATTGTTGTAATGTGTTTGGACATACCAAATTCTTGAACCAAATCAATTATTAAAGATCATTTAAAACTGTTTTATTATACTAAAATTAAATAACTTGTGCAAAGGCTCATTTATTTGTGTTTTGAAAGGTTATTTCTGACCTTCACGTCTAGAGACGTTAACAGAATTTGGGGGCTCGTCCTGCCCTCGGGATTGATGAGATAAATGTGAGCCTTATTGTTCAGAATGTACACATAAAAGTGTGATTAATATTGTAAACAATGTGCACAATTGCCATTACCAAATCTTGGGTGTATTACATGTACTCCATTGTAGTTGTTTTAGTCAATATTATATTGTGCTGTAGAGTACAACCACAATGGAGTTTAGTTTCATCCAGAAGAGTTCATAGGGCAAAACTTTGGAGGAAGTTTTTTGTGAGGTGAGAAAGCCGAGTTAATGAAGTTAGCAAAGCATTTGGACTTGAAGCTAAACATGCATGAAGAAGCAAGTTTATAAAAACAACCGAGTTAAAACCTTAGTTCAGGAGAGTTTGGAGATCTATTTGGAAAGGATTCAGTCTGGCAGGAACAAGTTGAAAGTGATTTGGCACAAGTTAAAAGAACTTGAAATTCAAACGGAATTAGAATGAGTTGAAAAAGATGGAGAGGGAACAACAAGAGAAGGGAAATTTAGTTTCGAAAAGAAAAATTGGCAAGTGCAAAAAAGAGATCCACTAAAAAGAGATGGAATTGCAAATTGAAAAGGACAAGGAATTGGAAAAGGAAAAATTGCAAAATGAGATGACCACAAAAAAGAGATTGAAGATCATCTAGAGTTAGAACAAATTGAAACAACAGGCTAGCTCATCAGACTCTTACAAGCCCTCTGGTTTTGAGGCGGCAGACAAAATTCGCCTGGTTCCAAAATTTCAGGAACAAAGAAGTAGACAATATTCTTAAACTTGAGAAATTGGGGGCCAATAGCTGAAGGCCCAAGGAAGTCTTAGACTTGTTGCTTACAGTCAGGTTCATGGTAAGGCCCGAGAATATATCGGCAATGCATGATGTCATTAGAAGATGTAGTGATTATGACGAGGTTAAGCAGGAAGTGCTCAGGGCATATGAATTGGTGCCAGAGGCATAGGTAATTCCCCATAAAGTTATATATGTGAAGTGATGTAATTCAGATGATGTAATTTATGTGAATTCCAATTGGTCAGCTAGTGCAAGGTTATGTTTATGCATGATTCTGTGGTAATATCTATTTTAAGACTTGGGAACTTTGTGAAGTCAGTATATAATTGAGATTTGAGTTAAGTCTCGCCGCCAGCAGTTATACCAGAGCTCTGGAGCTATACAGTATAGTTATAGCTAGTTTTAATCTACAATAATGGTAGATTTGAGCTCTACATAGTGCCAGGATTTGATACTTTGGATGCCGCCGGAGCTTAATAGCTAAATTGTTTGTTGTCGTCTTTTAAGCCAAAGAGCTTCAGTTTTTGGAATCAAAAAGGGATTCCAGTTTGTGGTCCTATATGAGGACATAGCGACAGACTGATGGTGGTATAATACCTGGACTTTATTATTGTGGAACATTAGTGTCGTCGAGGGAAAGCCCCGTCGTCTTGAACTGCTGGACAAGATTTCCTTCAGGACTGAGAAGATTCCCTTGGAATATATTACCCGAGGAGTTTTTTTGTGAACTTATGCGCTGTCATTTTGGAGTCTTCGCTGTGAGGACATATCAATCGTTGAGCTGCAACGCTTTCAACACAGGACACTTGAGAACTCTAAGTATAATCTTAACTAATTGTGTGTAATTTTACTATGTAATTTTGTTTTGGACATACCAAATTCTTGAACCATCGTGTTTACAAATCATTAAATCTGTTTTATTATAAAATTTAGATCACTTGTGCACAAGCCTCATTTATTTGTGTTTGAAAGGTATTTCTGACCTTAGACGTCAACGAGACGTCATAACAATGTCCATTACAGTGAAATGCCAAATAAGGGTTTCTAGTGATCAAATACATGTAAATAAGTGTAAAGCATAAAGCATGCATATAGACACTGGAATCAAGCCTCTAAACTGCAAAATGTGCAGAACACTTGACGTGTTCGGATGCATTGGAAATGCATTCTAGAGATGTTAAAGTAACACTTGCAGAGTGTGATCAGATTTTGAACACCTGCCGAACATATTTTAGGTGTCCAACATGTATTCAAGTAGCGTAAATAGGTATAATGGAGGTGTTAAGATCATTTTAATGATTCCGAGAGCATATTTGACTTTTGAGCAGCCATATTGGATTTTGTGGCAATATAATGATAAAATTATATTGCGAACACTTTCTCGTGCTTAAAACACCGGAGTACCGAGAAATATTTGTCTCTATCGGAAATACTTAAGGGATTTTTAGTGATTTTGGACGTGGTAGCCAGTGGCGTAGCTGGGGGGCAAGGGGGGGGGCACGTGCTCCGGGCGCCACCTCAGGGGGGCGCTGAAATGACGTTGGGAAAAATAAAATTGACACTCACTGTCACAGGAAGTAGGCCTATAGTTCATAAATGAGAGCCCTTTGAAGGTACCTAAACTTGCTAAAACTCGAGAGCTTCCGGGGGCTTCGCCCCCTGGACCCCGCCAGGGACAGTTATAGTTCATCTGCTTCATGATATAAAGAGATAACTGACAGCTCGTCAGGGCAAGTATAAATATTTTGCTTCATGATAATGAGATAATGAGAGCTCTCCAAATGCACTCAAACATGTTAAAAATCGAGCGCTTCTGGGGCTTCCGCCCCTTGGACCCCGCCAGGGACAGTATAGTTCATCTGCTTCATGATATAAAGAGATAACTGACAGCTCGTCAGGGCAAGTATAAATATTTTGCTTCATGATAATGAGATAATGAGAGCTCTCCAAATGCACTCAAACATGTTAAAAATCGAGCGCTTCTGGGGGTTCCGCCCCTTGGACCCCGCCAGGGACAGTATAGTTCATCTGCTTCATGATATAAAGAGATAACTGACAGCTCTCCGAAGGCACTCAAACATGCTAAAACCCGAGAGCTTCCGGGACTCCGCCCTTGGACCTCCTCCAGGGGCAGTATAGTTCATCTATAATACTTCGAGTTAATGAGATATCTGAGAGCTCTCAGAAGGCACCCAAACATGCTAAAACCTGGCAGCTTCCGGGGGCTCGGCCCCCTGAACCCCCGTAAGGGGCTTTGCCTCTGAACCACATTAGGGCCCCTAAAGCGAGCCCTTTGGGCGGGGGGGGGGGCGCCAAGTTAACATCTTGCCCCGGGCGCCACATCCACTAGCTACGCCACTGGTGGTAGCAGCCATATTGGAATTTCAAAAATTCCACTGTAACAAATTTTGCACACCCTCCAAAAATTATTGGCATAGGTCCTAATGAACTAAAATCTATCAATAGAAAAAGTCTGTACTCCATTTCCATCCTTCAGGCTGTGTGCCTAAACTTCCACCTGACTATTACAGGATTCGGCACACGTACCAACGTGATTACTAAAATTTTGTTTTAAATATTATAAAGCCCTTTTATCTCAGAAACTCTTCCCCAAAATGTAAAGCTCCCACTTTCAGCAACATTGTCACCCAATGACTTCATATTATTTTCTTAAATTTTACCTCTGTCACCCAAAGACTTAAATTTTTCATTTTTTCCCTAAAAAATGTTCACCCACGCCATTGCACTATTTCAATTCACATACAAACTTAGAAGAACATTCGTTACTTCATTGCATATTATCTGTCATTCCACCGTATTTACTCGTAAATACACCTGGCACAAAAAGTATCTCGGCATGTTTTTCGATCAGTATTGTGCCAAAGTCAGACCATTTTGAAAGTTTTCGAATTATACATTTGTTGCCTAGGTCTTGCTCTTTCATTTAACACCAAAGGTCACACACACATAGGTAAAAGGTCACACACGGGGGGAATGCACTAGTACTACTAATAAAAATAAGATATCTGTCTGCCCTCACTCTGCGTTTTGACGCCCTTTGACCTATGGAGCTGATGTTTGGCATGCAGGTAGAAAACAACAGCCTGAGGTTTACTATCAGGGTTTCAGGGTGACCCAAAAAATCACGTCATCTAGAGGTCAATTTGCGTGAAAATGCCGTATTACCACAAAATTTAGCCAAAAGGACCGCTAACCTGAGCAATGATCAAGTCTGGGGTCAAAGGTCACACACACAGGACAAAGGTCGCTTTCAATTTGGCAAGAAAACCAAGTAAACAAGAAAACTGGGTGACCACATAGTTACATCTATACTTAACTGCAGATCATTTTTGCAACCGCATAAAACAACTATCTCACTGTAAATAATTGCAAGTAATGCATTAATGCTTGGCATCAGACTTCAAGATTGCTGGATCCGATCACAGACAGGAGTTACTGATATTATCGACTGCATTAGGAGGGCCAAACATAGATGGGCAGGCCACGTTGCTAGACTGCAGGATAACAGGTGGACCATCAGAGTGACAGAGTGGACCCCCAGAGAATGGACCAGAAAGCCAGGACGTCCAAAAACCAGATGGACTGACGAAATGACAAAACAACTTGGTCCAACTTGGACGTGAGGGATCTAAGCCCTGGATATGGATATGGAATGCACTTTTCAACCATGTCTAAATGTAATTGTAGTAGAATGTGTGTGATAGTATGTACGACAAGTTCGTATTTTCAGTCATGATCAATCAACATTACTACGCATGCAGCAAAAAAATAAGAACTTAATTTTTAAAGGTGGCTGATCCAATCAAAATCCGGCCTTTCATGTTTCCTCTAGGCCTCCCTTACACAAAAGCAATTAAATCAATCCAACCGTTTGGATAGTGAAAGATTTTGAAAACGTTTTTATTCATAACATCAAAATGAAAACATTCTTAATTGGACATTTCGTGATCCACAGCATAGTCCCCTTGATTTACCTAAAAGAAATAGGAATTTTTATATCATCTGAACCGTTGGATCAAGTATTACAAAATAAAGCAATATATCAGCTTATTAATACCTTCACATACCATTTACATGGATATTTCCTCTTGACCCGCCCTTTCTTTTTCAAAGGAATTTTTATTTATTATTGATATCGCCCACGAATTGCTCCATGTGGTGCCAAACGTTTAAGCATCCGTTGATTCAATGCACTCATAACGATTTAAAGACACTGTTAACCAGCAAATGCACTGTAAAATTTCTCAGGAACCGTCGCTAATATTGCCCTGTATTTCTACTCTTTTGAACATCAATATCTTTTTGTAAATATACGTTCAGGCTTATTGAGTACATATCCATATGATGTAAAATTGCACAACATTTTAACCCAGGAGCTAGCACACATTTGTAACACATCTCAAGTACAAAAGGTTTGAATGATTAAATATGTTGCCAGCCTGACAGAAACCCCTGAAACATGATTCTTAAGCTTTGCAAATGGTGCCTTAAGGAGAGGGGGCCCGGACAAAGATTATACAGGGGTCAAATCTTTAAATTGAACCAATCATGTTGAAAAGTATACCATGTTATGTGTCTTACCATAAGGATTCAGAAAAGGTATAGTTTGTAATATGTACAGCCTAAAGTTTCAGAGTTATAGGCTAAAAACAGCAAAAATCAATAATAAGGGTCAATTTCAGTTGTATAGGGGTCAAATTTTAAAGTTGCTCCGATTTGGATAAAAATGGTGCAAATTATTCGTGGAGCTTCATAGGGTTAAAATAAGAATAAATTTTGACTGTCTTAAATGCTTAGTTATCGAGGTAGGGGACAAGAAGCGTCAACGTTCCCATTGCATTAGTGGGGCGTGATCTGTTTTCCCCCTACTTTCTTAAGCAAGCCTTTGAGACACTCAAAACTATTCCTTATTTTAATCATATGAGCTCACCAATAATTTGCACCATTTTTTTTAACCAAATGGAGGCAGGCAACTTTAAAATTGGACCCCCTGCTACAACTTAAATTGAATCGTTTATTGATTTTTGCTGTGTTTTAGCATACATATGAAATTTTTGGCTGTAAATATACTCCCGCCTAAAAAATCCGAACGATATAAATTCCTGTATAAAAAAGGTATGTAGGTATTGTAGGTGAATTATAAATAAATGCCAGGAGCGTTGTTCGCGTAATGTGTTTGCTTATTGACCTGTGTCCGTAATTGCATTGATAACGAAGCATGATGTGGAAGTTTGAGAGAGTTATCCAGCTGGCTTGGCGCGTTCATTTGAAAGCAAGTTTGAGCACGTTGATGGCCATTTCAACATCGTTCGGATTTTTTAGGCGGGGAGTATATTACAAACTCTACCTTTTCTGAATCCTTATGGTTATACACATAACTTGGTATACTTTTCAACGTGATTGGGTCAATTTAAAAATTTGACCCCTGTACAATCTTTGTCTTGGCCCTCTCTTAAGGCACCACTTGTGGCACTTAAGAATTATGTTTCATGGGTCCCTGTCAGGCTGTCTACATATTTAAGCACTCAAACCTTTTGTACTTGAGATGTGTTACAAATGTGTGCTAGTTCCAGGGCTATTTCATAAACAATCACGCATGTAGATTTTAGAGGATATAAACGGCACGAATATTTTCTGCAACACTGCTATTTGAAAAGTAGGTCAAAACTCAAGCGAATAGAGCGGGTAGGCTCCCCTCGCCCAAAATCCAGCCTATAACTTGAAGAAAAAAACCTGCCTCCAAGAGCCAACAAAAAATCCTCGCTCTCTTCAAACGTCCTAAAAATGTTTAATTTAGGCCAAGTAAAAAAAGAAACGAGTTGCTCATCCCCGCCCGCTCCGATTTTTTACGCCGCCCCGTTTTTTTTGTTATTTGCTATTTTCAAAAATCCAGAAAAAAAGCAAAAATAGCAATTTTTTTCGGAGAAAATTGATTTTGATGGTTTCTGAATTTTGATACTTGCAATAATAAGTCGGCAAAAGCATCATATGTTGTCATGCATTTCATTAGTATACTCAAATTGCACAATATTTGTGATTTTATACCTTGAGCAGCCATATTTAGCTTGGCGGCCATCTTGGAAAAAAATAGCAAAAAAATGAAAAATAGTAAATAGTAAAGCCCTGCCTCCTCCTTTTTTTTAAAAAACCCTGACGAGAAACTCGTTACTTATTTTACTTGGCTTTATGTTGTGGTTGATGTTCATTTGAATTTTTCATGTGGGATAACCTCAGTAAGGTTACCCGTATAAAAATTCTTTTCTAGGAAAGAAAAGCGCTTATATAGATCGTATTTACGATCACATTGTTTGATGAAATTGTGGATTCCAAAGGATGATATAAATTCTATGGTGTTAGGCAACATTAGATAACAATCAGGGGGGAAGGACGCCCGATGTTCGATACCAGAGTTGGGATTTTGGAGGTTGCTGAGCTCCTGTGGAGCTATATGGAAAAATTCCCAAATCCGGGGGGGGGGGAGGTCGGATTTATTGGCATCCCTAGGAAAATTAGCACTCTATATAAATGCCCGGTAAATATGTATATAGATTCTATGGTGTTAAAGGCTTATGATACGGTAATTTTTCTATCATAACAGCCTTGTTCAAGGCTGTCTGCTAAGAACCGACAAACTTGCTATTTTCTTATTGACTTTTATTCTCAATTATTTTGAACATTGTTGTTTGCAGGTTTGAAAACAGTGCTTTTGCATTGAAGGGGCTACCCTGTCTAGAGAAAGAGTCAATAAAAAATTAATTGGCATACTCCTTGGTGGTCTGTTGTGGACACGTATTGTGGTCAGGTGCAGTGGCTATGCACCTCAGGGCGACAGCCTTGTTCTAATTGCTTTGTGGTTTTAATCTTCCCTGTATAAAACTAAAATGATTTTTTTTGCAAATGCAGAAAAAAAGCTTACAGACAGAACAAGGCGCTCTTCCTGAGTGGAATTTATTGAACTTGCTATTGGAAGGCTGCAAGCATGGAACATAGGCCAGGTGGAATTAGAGCCATCAAATTAGGTGCTTGATAAAGTGAATTTTTGCCATGGTGTTGCTATTTTTTTAGTTTTAGGGAGGGGGAATATATGCTCCACTCCTCGCATGATTGCTGCCTAATATATATGATCTGTGACATTATTTGTATCAAACGTGTGAACCAGTGAATGAAGTTGGTAGAGCGCCTTGAACAAGGCTCATAACTGTGCGAAAATGGTTTAACTGCAAAAGGCCACACCCATAAAACTAATCTTCTACGTTAACTTCACGAAAAAATGCAATCAACTATGACAAATCAGGTTTTGGAAAGGAAATTTGAGCAAAATGTGGTGCGATATGAGCCAGATCCTGCCAATACGTCGGGTATACGTTTATGGCAAGCCATAAAGGCCATAACGTATTGCTGCAACGCGTTGCGAGAAAGTAGCAACGCGTTGTGACATTTCGGCAACGCGTTGCGGCGTCGGCCAATCAAAATCATTCAATTTTTCTGTGATTTATTTGCTAAAAGTATACATCTCACACGCTTTCGACTTCACCAACGTGTTTGCAACCTTCACACGTGGTTTTGCGGCATTACGTTTATGGGCCCTTAATTGCATTCACACGCGTTGGAAGTTTACAACACGGTTGTGAAGCTCGCACGCGTTGTGATGGCTTAATACTTTTGAGTACAAAATAATCTTCAGGGGAAAGCCTCCACAAATTGTATACTCTGGTCACAAAAATTATCTCGGCATGTTTTTCGATCAGTAATGTGCAAGGTCCGATAATTTGGACGTTTTCGAAATATACAGTTTTGTTGCCCCTAGGTCTTGCTCTTTATTTAACCTCACTTGTAAAAAAGCATTAAAAGTTGTCTATCCAATGTGCATGGAAATGTGTTTTGCCAGAAAGCGAATATTGAAAGGGTTCGCGTTTGATATACAAGCCCTCCATGACACAAACAAAACTTAAAGGCGGATCATAGATTTCGAAATATAATTATTTTGAGTTAGAAATTAAAGATAGTCGTCTAGAACTAAAGATAGTCACCTAAAATGTTCCCAATTCCAAAGTTAGAGATGAATGGATTTTCCGTTTCCCTGCAGTAAATATTAATGCACACGTTATAACATGCCATAGGATACCATGTAACAAAATCTGGATCTGGAATTTTGTATAAACAAAGTTGTGATTTCTATATGAAGTACTGCGATTTGAGCTTAGCTATTTCACACAATGATTAGTATATGGACAAGCATTAGTACATGCAAAAACACGGATTTGTTTGAAAATTGAGTGCGCCCTAAATCGGGAACTCTCTGCGCAGCCTTTAACCCATCAAATATATATTTTACTTTGTCAAAACGTGATCGTGATCATACCTATACGCATTAAAAAATCTATACACATGGAAAGTTAACACTACAAATTTCAAGTTCTTCTATCAAATTGCTGAGACAATGTGTTTTGGAAAGAGAATATATCAAGGGTTCCCACACACCCTTCCCGCAACCACCCCCGGACAGCTTGCAGACCCACTTTATGCCCTAATCAAACAAAACTGAACACCCACTATTTTGCTTTTTTTTAAAACTGATTATACCTATAAGCATTATACAGTGAACCCAGTCAGAAATTTTGGAATTGTTTTTATCAAATTTGCAGGGAAAATGTGTTTTGGAAAGCAAAGATTGCAAAGGCGTTCTGCCTATGACTTGAAGAAAAAACCTCCCCTCTCAAACTTCGTAAAAAAATGTTTATGGGTTTGGTGTTCTTAAATTATCATGTGGGATAGCCTCAGTAAGGTTATCCGTGCAAAAATTCTATTCTAGGAAAGAATGGATTCGTTTGTGTGTTAGCATATTTAATGACACTTGACGGGGGAAATGTGGATGCCAAAGGATGATATAATTCTATGGTGTCAGGAACATTAGATATCAATCAGGGGGGAGGGAGGACGCCCAATGTGCGGTAGGGGGGTGTGTTATTGCACAAAAGCTTGCACGTATGAATTTTACCCCCAGACCAAAATATGGAGACAACCTGACATAAAACAACCTACCTTTAAAAAAATAAAATTCAATCAATAAACCCTCCCTGTACATACACCCTAAAGATTTTCCCACTAAAAATAGTTAAACACTGCTAAAGAAGATGTTGTGTTTATTTCTTAATTAGCCTTGTGCTTTTCACTTTGAGGTACACTGTAAAAAAAATACTGAAAATTTACAGGAGAATCCTGGCAGCCATTCTGCAAACAAATTACCGTTAAAATTTGACAGGTATACTGTAAAAATTAGATTTAATCAAGAAAGACGCTTAAGAAGACATATAAATTGGTTGAGTTCTTACAGCGATTGTGAATGTGTGGAGAACAAAAAAGCACTGACGAAAACCCTAATTAGTAGGCCTATCCACAGTTGTTTTGACAGTGCACTTATACTGTAAAATTTACAGGGTTTGGTAAAATGTATTATCATCAAAACTGTAAAATATACAGGTAAATTTGAATGAAAAACCTGTAAAGCTTAGTTTTTACGGAGTTTTGTTGCAGAAATGCTTTTGCCAGGATTTTCCTGGTAAAATTTCTAGGCACAGTATTTTTTCCCTGTATATTTAGTATACTTAATGGTATAATTGAAAAGATTCAAGGATGTGTGTAGGTATGAGATGATGTTGTTACTGACAATAATTTCAAATAAAGTCGTTCGCTTTAGATTTGTCATTATAGGCCTTTGGGAGAAAAGTGGACATAAAATTACAGTTTATTGTCCTTGTATTTCCAAATTACACAGCCAATACTGAAGTTTTGGCGATAGTTTTTACAGTATTGTTCCTCTGTAAATAGCCACTGTAATTTTTTTAAAGTGTCGTTGTAAGTTTGTGTTGCAGTGGGCACAGTGAGTATGGTGAGCTCTGTGTGAAACCATCAGGCGTCACAAGTATGCAGCAAGATGTTTTGTCCCAAATGCCTGATTAAAGGCTCCAAATTATTGACAAAAACATCCCCCAGTTAAACTCGTTTGGAGATAAATTGTAAATGTTATTACTTTGCTTTACTATAAAAAAAAAGAGTGTAATGACAGAGTATCTGTCCATATCTCATTATCAGAGATTTATTGATATCAAAATGATTGTGTGCACTAGGTATTGGCATGCATTTAAAGAGCATAATAGTATATCTGATCAATCTGATCCTGTATTGAGTTAAACAAGGTCACGGACGGGCCACTGTAGAATGCCTACTATTCAGGGATTTCATTTAATGTTTATTTAATTCTTTAGTTGTAAAGAGTTACTTATGTTTACCTGGATCATGCTCAGACGCGCTATTCTTGGTAGCCGTTATCAGTTTGCTATACAATTGTTAGATGTATAGCTATTTTCTAACAATACATAAATCACAAAGCTAAAATACTTTGCTCATGCATTAGTTAGTCTGATACTGCTCACACTGCATACATGCAGCTCCATTGCTAAATTCTAAAAATATAGTAATTTGTGATAGCCTAATTTTTAAAAAACAACATTCCACACAAAAGCTAAAAGACATGTACCAATTGTTTGGAACTATATAACATTGTCACAAATTGGCTGGAATTGATAAAAATGTTTGATATTGGTAAAACTAAACAGTAATTCTGAATCAAATAAAATCCTGAAATCTGGTTGATAGCATGTGTGATACTTTGAGGATACTTGCATTCAATGTATCATTCACATTGCAAAGCTTCCGAATTTGGAAACCTTATTTCCAAAACTTTTCAGAGGGTATGTACAGGGGGGTTAGAACCCCGCGTTGATTTTCAGTAACATGATTTTTTTTTCTAGTTTAATTAGGATGTCTCCATATTTTGATCTGGGGGTTTCAAATTTTTTGAATTATCACAGCCCCCTAATACTAGAGTTGGGATTTTCGATGTTGCTAATGTCCTGTGGAGCTCTATGAAAAAAACCAGGGGGGAGGACGCCCGATGTTTCGATCTAGAGTAGGGATTTTGGAGGTTTGCCAGCTTCCTGTTGAGCTCACATATGGAAAAAATCCCTAAATCGGCATTAATAATGTCTGATATGATTCCTCCAAAACCCACCGCTTGATTGATTCATTCAATTTTTACCATACGCAAGAAGACAATCATTTCAGCAATTTTGTCTGCGACTTGTTTAGTTCGTAGAAGACATTTGGAGAAAATGCATTTGAAAATTCAATTTTCGGCCCCATTTCAAAAATCCCTAGACTGCTGAGACGTTTAGTTTTCAAATTTAGTCTTCATTCTCATGTATATGGGGTCCTACCACGTCTTTTGACTCCACAAGGGTCCAGCACGAACGTATCACAAACGTAATGAGACTACGGCGCTTCAGGCAAAACAACGTATACCCGACGTATTGCCAGGATCTGGCTCATATCGCACCATATTGTCTCAAATTTCCTTCCGACCCTGATGATTCGCATAGTTGATTAGCATTTTTCGTGAAGTTTACGTATAGGGGTAATTCATGTTGAAGGGGTCCAAACTCCAGGTTTTGTGACATCAGTCAGCTTCAATTTTTTATGAGTGTGTTACATTGCCAAATATGTGGTTATTAGTTCAAAACTATTATCAAATGAGTGATTAAAGATGTGAATACTATTTACTACCAAAACAACATTCAAGAAATAATTTATAGAATCACAGGACTCTCTTTGTTAATAGGCCGTTTTCAGTGTCCCCTAGTTAGATGGACGGGTGACACAAAAAGTGGAGTAGTAAATTCAGAATATTTCTAAAACATTAAACTTCAGGTATTCAATGAATGCTGCAAATAATGTTTTACAATGTGTTTGTACATTTCTAGGGAAAACAAAAACCATCCAAAACCTGAACTGAAAAGTCCGACATAACCGGGGACACCAAAACCTTCATGTCCCAGTTATGTCCGACACCCAGAAATTTCAGGAAATACCACCTCAAACAATGAAATCAGCGGGAGAGAAATAACAAGCAAAGAAACAATTGGTTTCCCTGCTTTTTTCACTGAAAAAATGATTAGAATATTATTCTCAGTATAGATTAGAGGATTTGAGTGAAAAAATTAGTGTAAAAAATGAACTTTTAGCCTTTTTTACAAGGTTTTGTGTCCCAGGTATGTACGACCAATTTGAAATTTCCAGTTCTTTAGTAATTAAAGTTTGTTTTCCCAGATATTCACTTTTTGTATTATAAAGGGTCCATAATCACATTCAATATTCACATTTAATATTTTAAGATTTGTCTATTTCTTCTTTAGGGGTGTTACTGTCAATCATGTCCCATTATGAATCCCAACAAGACAATTTCAGTAGTTATTGGCCTCCTAGACTTTTTTTGGTAATTTAAAGGCCGACTCAGAGATTTCCTGAGGAGGGCCCCTCAATTTCCAAAAAATCGTGTTTTTGCATGTTCATTATCTTGTCATATACTATCACTGTGTGAAATTGCTAAGCTTAAATCGAATCCTTCATATAGAAAATCACAACTTTGTTGTTAAATTCCGGATCCGGAATTTTTGTTATACACAGTATCCGATGAGACGTAATACTACACATAAATGTTTACTGCATCACACGCAAAATCCGTTCATCTCAAATTTCGGAATTGGTGCATTTTTAGGGTTACTATCTTTGTTCTAGTTGACTATTTTTCATTATTTCAACAAATAATATTTTGAATCTCTGAGTCAGACTTTTAAGTCTAACAAGTTCCTTTGGATACCAAATTAAGTGTTCCTTTACATAAGCACTTTCAAGATCAATAATGAATGTTGAATTTTGACTAAATGTTACAGAATTGGACCCCTTAAGATTCGTTTTATGGGTGTGGGCTTTTGCAGTAAACCATTTTCGCACTGTTATGACAGAAAAATGACCGGATCGAGCTTTTAACACCATAGAATCTATATTCATGTTTACTGGGCATTTATATTTTTCGAGGGATGCCAAATAAATCCGACCTTCCCCCCCTGAAAAAACCTAAATCGGCATTAATTTGCCTGATTGATTCTTCCAAAACCACTTGATGAATTCCTTCAATTTTTACCATACGGCAAGAAGACATCATTTTAAGCAATTTTGTTCTGCGAACTTTTAGTTCATAGAAGATATTTGGAGAAAAATGCATTTGAAGATTCAATTACTTATGGTATCACGATGTCAGTTTGACACCATAGAATTTATATTATATATTTTCGTGCTTAATTTTATTACACAATTGAATGGTGATTTTTATAATTTTATACCTAATATTTGGTAGGACATTCCAAGACCTGGCCATTCCGGTTGTGAATGTCCTTCAATAAAACAGAAAGAAAAAGAAATTGCAAGTATGATCTAGTTAGATTACCCCCAAGAGGGCGCCCTCAATTTTCAAACAAATCGTGTGTATTTTCATGTACCTAATGCTTGTCCATATAGTAATCACTGTGTGAAATAGTTAAGCTCAAATCGAAGTCCTTCATATAGAAAATCACATCTTTGTTATAAATTTCCGGGTCCGGAATTTGTGTTTTACACAGTATCCTATGGCACTGTATACTATACATAAATGTTTACTGCATGAAAACGAAAAATCGGATTGATCTCAAACTTTGGAATTCAGCATTTTAGGTGACTCTCTTTAGTTCTAGTTGACTATTTCCAATTAGTACTCAGAAAAATTATATTTCAAAATCTCTAAGACTAAGTCAGCCTTTAACACCGATAGTTCTGTTAAAGGTGCACCAAGAGATTTTGGGCCACTCATATATTGTGTCATGTGTAGTGATTTCATATAGATAAGACTCCCAATAGATTTCTTACCTTGTCTTTGGTTACAGAAATGCCTTGAAAGAGAAAACAAAAGGCAATTTTCATTTGCTTAATTTCATATAAAAGCTGAATTTAAGCTGAATTTCGTATTTGCTCCTATACAAAATTAGAAATTTCACAATTTTTGTACCAAAGAAATATTTTTCAGCTTAATCCTTTCACATGGGGACATTTTTGATAAAAAACTTTACATTGATGCAAAAATCAGAATTTTCATATTTTTTAGGGACACCTGTCATGTGAAATCTCTCGTTGCACCTTTAAAGGAGAACCCCCTACAACGAATAATATTAAACAATTAACACTATAAAATAATTATTGACCACATATCGAGTGGTTCCATCGAAAAACGGAATTATATTAACCATAACAATGATTTAAAACCATCTATCTGACCATGTGCTATTTAAAAATCGCGCCAGTGTATAACGTGTTATGCGATACGGCCGGCACGTTTGCGTCATACATGCCATAGGAAATACACATTACGAAAGCATCAAGTGTAAAGGTGTATGACGCCACTGTGCCATCCGTATCGCTTAATACAACTTATCCCATATACACTAGCGCAAATTTCAAATAGCGCATGGTCAGTCAAAATGTTTTTAATTCATTTTTATGGGTAGTATAATTCCGTTTTCCCATTAAACCACTCCATATGTGTTCAATAATTGTTTTATAGCCTATATTGTGTAAATTATTCTTGATACATGTTCTCCTTTAATTACGTTAACACTTAACTGCATAAGGGGTTAGCACTTCCATTAGTGCATAAGGGGAGGGGGTTCCTAAAGGGCCGTTCATTATAACCACTTTCCTAAAGGAATCATGTTTAGATGAAATCCACCACATGTTAGAAGGATTCAAAGACATCAACAATAAAGAGATAAAAACTGAAAAAAATGTTCAGTAAGAAAACTAGGGGCAAAACATTGATTTTAATTTTACGTCAAAATGTGCGAAAAAGACACTAATTCGTTTCTGCATTTTCTACGGCACTGATTCACCTAGACTTTTGCTGATTGCTTTAATTGGTATTTAAAATGAACTATACCATATTAAGCACAAACATAAATGTCTCATGCTATTTTACATTTTTTAGGTTTATTTGTATAATTTACCATAGGTTCCTATACAGTAACCGCTATAATTATGATGTGTATGAAATATTACGGCACCAATGGCCTACTATACTTTCCAAGAATGTTTTGATTAATTATTTACTTTGTTTATGTCACTAGGTGTATGCATTATGAAAATCAGAATCACAGTAACTCTATTAAGATTTTTCATTTTTGTCATGGGCACTCCGTTAGTGCATAAGGGGGGAGGTTCCTAGGGACCATGCTAATTAACGCAAAAACAACGCGATGGATTTGAATTTATTTTTGCACCAATGCAAGCACAACTAAATGTTGGACAAATACAAAAATATAAACCAAATATATTGCGGCGTTAAAAACGCCGGCTGAAAAAAAAATGGGCCCCCTAGGAGCCCCCCTTATGCAGTTAAGTGTTAAAACAAGGTGCACTACATTTATATCCATAACATCGTCCTCCCAATTTACTTCAAAAGAATGAGATATTTTAAAATGTTGGCCAAAGTATAGTGCCTAATCGAAATTTCATAATTATAATACCCAACGCTTTATCTATGACAACGTATTTAAATTTCTTTCGACACGGTTCATGGCACCAATTTAAAGGAATTAGCAGCGATAATGCGAGAGAATTGAAAAATGTGGAAATGCATTTTTTAACTTATAAATCAGGGATAGGTGTGTACAATTCCATATAACTGCAGTGGAAAAAAGAAGTATATTGTATTTGATGAAATTTGTCATACCGTCTCCCGTTAATAGACATACAGTGATGGCGTCTCAAAATCTACACTAAACAGCTGATTGTGGTTTACACTAGTACAGAATAAACAAAGATCAATAATGATTGTGTTTGTGATCGGTCAAACTGTATTCATCATGATGTATAATATCACGCTTAAAATCTAGGATATTCACCGGAAATCGCTTTTTTAAATCTTAAGTCGGAATTTTTGCACGTATAGAAATTACAGAATCAGATAAAAAACACTGCCTTGTCTTTAATATATGGATGTAGAATTTCGGTGCCTATTCATTATTCCGAAGGGTCGTTATTCCGAAGGGTCATTATTCCGAAAATAACATAAGGGCCATTATTCCGAAAATAATATAAGGGTCGTTATTCCGAAGGGTCGTTATTCCGAAGGGTCATTATTCCGAAAATAATATAAGGGTCGTTATTCCGAAGGGTCGTTATTCCGAAAATAACATAAGGGCCATTATTCCGAAAATAATATAAGGGTCGTTACTCCGAAAATAACATAAGGGTCATCACTCCGAAAATAACATGACGGTCGTTATTCCGAAGGGTCGTTACTCCGAAAATAACATAAAGGTCATCACTCCGAAAATAACATGACGGTCGTTATTCCGAAGGGTCGTTACTCCGAAAATAACATAAGGGTCATCACTCCGAAAATAGCATGACGGTCGTTTTTCCGAAGGGTCGTTATTCCGAAAATAACATAAGGGTCATCACTCCGAAAATAGCATGACGGTCGTTTTTCCGAAGGGTCGTTACTCCGAAAATAACATAAAGGTCATCACTCCGAAAATAACATGACGGTCGTTTTTCCGAAGGGTCGTTATTCCGAAAATAACATAAGGGTCATCACTCCGAAAAAGGCATGACGGTCGTTTTTCCGAAGGGTCGTTACTCCGAAAATAACATAAGGGTCATCACTCCGAAAATAACTTACTTTACTAAATCTTTAGTAAATGACGGATCATCAATGTTACATATGTATAATAGTGTCGGTACTTAATTCGATACTTTATGCGAAGTTATAATAGGTCTAAATAGCAATCGAAGGGTCTGAAAAATAATTTTGAGCCAAGGTTAGGGGAACGGCGTTATCGTTAGATTGATGTAACTTGCAGAGATGCCAATAAAAATTAACATGTAAATTTATTCCATAATTCCTCATTTTTTTCGTCAAAATCCTTGTTAGTAGCCACCATTGAAGTTTATTCTTTAACAAGCCTGTTTTTGGTGGCGAATACTATTGCACGGCAATTCCATAAGGATTGCTATAAAATAGATGGAAATAACTTAGGTGAATTGTAGGGAAATTTCGCCTAATTTATTAAAGATATTTATGATAAGGGGCTCAAACCCAAACCATTTTGTGCCTTATATTACACAGATCAATTCAATTGAAATAGTTACAAGATATTTATTTGACATTAATTGGCATATTATTTGCCGTTACTAATTGCTCGCGCTGATTACAAAACTTGGTGTCGTACACACATAAAGGCGGCAAAGCTCACAAACCCCACCAACGTGCGGAGCACAATTAAACGCGAGTCTCAACTCAAATCGGAAGGACTATTAATAGGAATGGGTGGCCAAGCTTCAACGTGCCCGTAATTTTGGAGTAACCAAAACAACCACTTTTATAAATATTCAAAGGCCAATTATGTAGGATTTATGAAAATGATGGTTGTGGTAAAACAAATTGGTGGAAGGGTGTTTTTTTGCCCAAAACCCTATTCTGGGGTATAAAAAGAAAGAAAAAACATTTTTAATTAGCGCCAATAGCATAAAATATGATAATTAGTTATCTTTTTGTTTAGATCACATTTTAAACATTGCAACAAAATCCAGATGATACTGTTGTGGTAAAAATGTGGTAGCAGGAGTGATTTGGGGGATAGAAAGGTAATTTTTGGCTAAAAATAAGAAAAAATAGTAATTTTGCATCACAATTAAAAGATGGACAAAAAAAGCCACAATTGTATGTAGTAACATCATGATTTTATAGATTATAGTCGTATATTTAATGCTAACAAATAATTTTTTTCTAACAATTGCTAGAAGGTGTTTTTTACCATAAATAGCATTTGCGCAAAAATTGAGAAAAATCATAATGAATTTCAAAAAAATTATTTTGGCTATAAAAAATGAACACCAATTGTTACTTTTTTGATAGACTTATGTTTTAATCAAACATAAAATAATAAGTTTTGCTCAAAAAAATGGTAAAATGGATACTTAGAACTTAGTGAAGAGTCCAATTTGGGCCTAAAATTGGTAATTTTTTAAAAAAAGAAATGGTTTTTTTTTTGGCAAACGTTACATTTGGATATGGGCAATGATTACTTTTTTTGCGGTCAGCTACCAAAAAATTTACATACGGCTTCAAATTTTTGAAAGTTGTAAATGATACCCGACTAGTGCTCTAGACCTTACACTCTGGGGTTTATGATTTTTTTGAACATGATACACACACAAATGTGTCGCCTATTTGCAATCTGCACCCCTTTGGAGCGGGACGTTCGCAAAATATGTCAAAAACAGAAGGAGTTTAGATTTGTTCAATGGGATACTATGTAGCCAGGCATAGAACGCATAACTGGTTCTCTTCTCGTTATCCTTCTGAATAAATCTAGAATTTCTTAATGAGCGGAGTGGAAGAGTAAGTACAATAAAGGGTAACATGGAAATATATAAAACCATTATAAAACAGTAATGAATAGTGTAGTATATAGCGGGGTGGTAACCCCCCCCCCCCGGTCGGACGAGGGTTAAAATTTCCCGGTCAAAAGGTCACATTGAAATTTGGGAGAAACTCCCCCTTAAAAATCCTGAAGTACCCTTTACAGCCCTGACTCCTGAGCCTGCAGAGTTGTTGAAGGGCGTATGGGGTTTTAAGAATTTGATGTTTGTGTTTGTTCAGAGGAATGTTTGATGAACTGGATATTTTAAAGGGAAAGCGAGAGGATAAAACATCTTTTGAATCGGGGATGAGAGTGTACACTTTACATATAGCTAACTTTGTATGTCGAAAGAAAACACCCAATAGTCCCGGGGGGGGGGGCGGGGCATTTGTTTATTCAAAGGTGGATATGAGGCGTGAACATGACTTTCAAAAGGCACCCTAACCACGTATTTTCAACGGACTAACAACAAGCTAAACAACCCTAAACAAGTATTTTTATCTGTTTATGATACCCTCAAAAAGTACGCAGTGCATTGAATCGTATATATACCTTTATTATCTTGCTTCGCTTTACCTCCCAAGTTCTGATTACAATATTTTGGATGGATTTGATCCCTGCGTTAATGAGATAACCTCTGACAATTTCAGGGTTAAGAAAAAAAATACCTTTTTCCATAGTTTGCGGTTTTTGACACCCTAAACGATGTACGCGCGCGTACATTGCCTGTGGACAAAAGACACCCTGTACGCGTTTTCTGTTCACGCATAATATACACCTTTGAATACAAGTGGCCCCCCGGGCAAATAGTACACAATAAAGTCGATTTTGATGGCACATTAATTGGCATGTGGTAGTGGTGCACAAGTACCAGTAAACTGTAGTCAGGTGGAAGTTTAGGCACACAGCTTGAAGGATGGAGGAGTACAGACTTTTTTCATTGATCGATTTAGTTTATTAGGACTACATGTTAAAAAATGTCGTAAATTACGGAAATTTCTGGCAGCAGTATTTCCAGTCAATTTTTGGGGTAAAATTTTACAGAAGTCTGTCAATTAACGGACTTTGACAGTAATTTTACGAAATTTGGTCTCATATTATGGCAAAAACAAATATGTATTTTAAACAGAATTTTTCCCGTAATTTAAAATTACGGAACCAAAAAAAAAAAAGTACGGAAATAGTGCTGCCAGAAATTTTGAAATTTACATAAAGTAACATTTTAGCTATTTTGGTTTATGTTTATATTATTAAACTTTTTATTTTTAGTGTTTTCGAAAACAGATTTTTCCGCTAAATTTAAGGAAAATCTGTTTTCTTAAGTTACGGAAATTTTAACAGTGGAGGCATAATTTTGGGGGGTGCTAAAATTTGTTACAGTGGGCATTTTTGAAAGCCACATATGGGCTGATTTACCATGTCACAAAATCACTCAAATCCCTTAGTATTCCG
>JAMKCH010063397.1:0-21923 GCA_023653785.1 Ophioderma brevispina
GGCTGGTCTGGTGCGCGTAGGTGTCCCCAAAGCAAACCGGGGGTGGACTGACCGTTTCCTACAGGATCTGGCAAACTGAACATTGGCCAACTGTTGATAAGAATGTGGCTTCCTATGTGCCCAAAAATAATTGGTGTCCAACGTTTTCTCGTGGTACCAAAATGATGTAAAACTATACCAATTAGTGTTATTTCGGCATTTTACGAGATCAAGTTTTATTTGTATTTCCAAATTAACACGAGTCAATCCGATGGTTCATTTCACCCACTTGTGGTCGAAGAGCTGGAAGATACACGCACGATTGGTTCCAGAGAAATTGGGCCTAAACTTTGAATTAATATTTTTTTGTGGATTTTCGTGGATTGACCGTTTTCGTATTTTCCTGTAATATTATTTGATAGATTACGGAAAAAATGCTGTAAATTTTTGAAAACTGAAAAAAATCAGAGCTGTTCCGTTTCCAATAGCATTATTTGGGGCAGGTTTTTAGCCCGACTTTGCATCTAAACTCGGTTATCATTTGATTTGTTGAAAAATAACAATTTACATTTAATCTCACCTCACGGACTTTACATGCTATTGACCTTATTTATTCCGATGTACTCCTATTTCACACAATTTTAAAGACTGTCCAACGCGAAATCCAACAAAAACGTACCTTGACCAAATCTATTTAGCACTTTTTTTCATAGCGGTCATTCGAAATCGTTTGATTTGCTGAAAAGAAATAAGCAGTATTTGTGTGACCTGCGCTTGACTATTGGACCAAGCTGTCAAATACTATTTCTCCCGCTATTTGTGCAACAAGACCATAATGTAAACGTTTTACTTTCAAAGTGTCCAATATTCCTTAGTTACGTAAAAAACTTTGGTGAGAAATTATATCCTTAATTCATATCATTTTGTTATGTTGAATGCTTCAGATTGTTCAGTTTGTGTTTGAATTTACTCATTGCATTTGCTTCGTGAGAAAAGGGACCATTTTTTTAATTATGGCCTTAATCTGATCGGTATCGTGACATCACATTTCTATTGTATTGATTTCGCAAACGAATGGTATCTGTCGACACGCCCCAAAACTTTTAATGAACTGACAGGAATACAAAAAATCCTACTATAACATCTTTGCACTGGTTGCCCATTTTAACCGTATAGAGGTTGTGCCTGTGACGCCATCAACCGTAATGCTGAATTCTGTTCAACAGGATCAAATCATGAACTGCTGTTATTGCACCATACACAAACAAGATCTTCCCAAGGTTGCACGCAACATTAAATTGAATGGACTGCCTTACGGTACAGTACCGGTTCGATTCTTTTGTTCCTAGCCAATCGATTAAACAGGCACAACCTCTATTCATTAAAAAAGTCTTCTGTATATATACACATCCCAAAGCTGTCGCCAACATACTTACAGGGTGTTTACCCAAGAGAGGTTCTATATAGATAGAGAGGCAAACGTTCGTAATCTTAGAAATTCATCGTCTCGCATTTTTGCCTACCACAAGGAAAACATTAGAGTAACCACCATCGAAAGCAATGGCTTCCTCCGCTTCTGTCCACATACTGTGGGTGCCGCTTTGCATATTACACTAATCGGTAGTGATACAAATTGATGTATGTGTTAGAGGTGGCCAGGTGTTAAAATAGTGGCACATGGAATCATTGTGCTCAGATACTCTTTTTTTCTCATAATGCAATGCGCGTTTAGGTAAAGATGTATTTATTGAGGCGGTTTATTAATCAAGACGACTGACTTTGTTCATTTCATTCGTTGTGTGCCAGGTAGGACAAAATTTAACCACCCAATACACCCAACATCCAACAACTGATATTTGGCGGATTGTTTTTGTATCGACCATTATGTGTGTATACAAGCAACCCAACTAATAATTATTCCGTGCAATTTCAAAATTCAGCGCCACAGCCGGACGACCTGATTTGAATGGGCTTCACCCCCTGGTTTTTATCCAGCTATGCGCCACAACGGCAAGGCCTGCGCTCGTCTTTGGATGCCACTCGGCTTGTTGTCCCTTAATAAAAGAATTGGTGACAGATCTTTTGGAGTGCATGGGCCATCTCTTTGAACCAATACCTGGCCATATAGAATCATCGCCATCGGTTGAAAGTCTTCAAAACGAAAAAGCTTGAAGACTCATATTTTTTAGTGCTTCTGCGTTGTGTTGCTGATGTTCTTTATGTAATGTAATGCGCAATGCCCATTTGGTTGGGAATTGCGCAATATAAGCACCGTTAGCATTATTATTATTATTAAATAGTACAGTGTTACAAGTGTAATCATTGAATTTGTACCCCTAGACCATTATGTTCAAATAGGTAACAAAGGGTTACAATATTGATTTTTACCCCCCGTACAACAACACCTGACCGGCCAAAAATTAGGCAACTACAGTCACTGTCAAAATTCCTTCAGTACATTTCAGTCAAACGCACGCTCGCATGCCCGCCCAAACGGCGCAATGTATGCAGAACCCAGTGACGCATTTAAAAAGTACAAATTCCAAATTTCTTACAGTACGCACCAAATTTGCACGTAAGCTTAGGTACACATTGATTACTAAGCGCTACGGGCCGAGATATAAAAATCTGACTTTTAGGTAAGTCCGGGGGCGAGGTTATGGATCACGAAATGCCCCTTTAAGACTGAAATTACATAAAACATGGTACCGACTGGTAGAATGGTAAACTTAACTGCATCGGAATCTCTACTACTGATTGACTTTCGGGGGTTTGGCTCACGCATTAACAGTAACTAACATATCCACTACTGTATTCAATGAGTACCTGGACGTAAAGCGACAGGTACGTCCATAAACACAAACAAAATTATGTACAGGCCAGATATAGCAGCTAAGCTATTGGTGAAATTGTGAGAAACTGAACTTTTTCTAATGTTCCAAAGCTAGATGTGGGTTTGGAGGTCTTCAGATATCTCTAAAGATATAGCCTGGATATTGTTCTTTACCACACTTAGTTTTAAAGAAGATTTATTAGGAAGTCAATTTATTCATGGTCCATTGCATACATCTAAAATAATAGAATGTGGTCCCGTGGATAAAGCGCCCGACTCGCACGCCAAAGTGTGGGTGTCGGCCCCGCTGTGGCCAATGTGTCATGCCCTTGAGTAAGGCGCTTTACTCAATTCCCCTTCTCTACCCGGTGTTACATTGCTACGGCATATTCAATGTCGGAAAGGTAACAGGAGGTGTACAGAACTATTATATTGTGGATTCCTGATCTAATCGCATCGACAGAGAGAGATAGACAGACAGAGAGATTAAGAAGAGAGAGACGAGACAGATAGGCACCTGCCTTCATAAAGGTCTGTCCCCTTTTCCTTTTAATAAAATATTCCTATGTTTTTAAGCATTCCATGTGTCTCAAAAATCCCTTTTCAAATTTTAGGTTCTTGATGATGGTTCTTGGCAGAATGATTTCAATGTCCTAAATTTGCTATTTTCAATGTTAGGATTACGTTAAACCTGGGACTAATATCTCTTACTCCAAGAGGACGATCAGGCCCGCCGAGAGAAAATGCGGGCCCGGGGGGACCTTAGAGTTAGGGCCTTTTACCAACTTCGTTTCCAGAACCCCATCCGGGGGGAGATTTTGAAGTTCAGTGGCTGCGAAGCGGCCCGTTGACGCGGCGGGGGTGTGGGGAGGTGGTATTAATTGTAGTTTATCGATGCAACTTAAGGGTTGTTTTTTGAATTTCATATTGTGGTTATGGAGACGGCCCAGGGGGTGGTTGCGGGAGGGGGTGTCCCCCTACCGCGCGAAGCAGCGAAAGCCTTGCAATGTTCACTTTCCAAACACATTTTCTCATGAAAATTGATTAGAAACAAATCAGTAATTGAAGTGTCCACTTTTTATGACTAGAGGTATGATAAAACGGTCAAGGATTTCAACGTATCTAGGGTCCTATGCTGCCGACAGCAAGAAGACCCTGTCAACGCCAAAGGCAAGCTGGAATGCCTGCAATAAACACAACACTTATGGAAAAATCTGGGTGTATCTCCAATTCAACAAAGCTGAAATTCTTGGCACTGTGTAAGAGAGTCATCTGTTTATATGGCTCTGAGACCTTGGACCATGAAGAAAGAAAGAGACTACAGATAGAATGGATGGACAAAACCAAGCTTCTTATGCGAAGTACAAAAAACATATCTGGCGTGGAGCAACAAGACCAAAGCACAGATATATGGAGATATCCTCTCAATTTCATCTTCTGTTGCCCAACGCCGTGCACGATTTGCCGGTCCCCTGTCATCGTGCGATTGGCCACTTCGTCTCAGACGTCACATGTTGGAAGTTACCATGCCAAAACAGGTCGTCGCCCCTTTTAACTCCATTGATTTGATTGCTCGAGACATCCAGCAGGATCCATCTGACATCCCAACCTAATGACAAACAGGGACATTGGGCGCTACATGGGGAACAGCATCTCGGCTGCGGCCGTTAATAGATAGATTATAACCGGTTTGGTTTTAAAATTAAAATATGCTGATGGTTTTAGTTTTGATTCCAATAATAAAGTAGTAGTAGAATAAGGGCCTACGAGCTCGGTTTTTCTCTTCCACCCTGTACATTTTGCCAATTGGCAACCCTCAGAGGGATTGTAACAGCAATTGCCCACATCCCCCCTCTGCCCCAGTTCCGGAGTGGATTGGTACAGAAATGCCCTATATTGGTCCACTATTGACCTGGTTTGACGTTTTTGTGTTGGGACCTGAAATTTTGGCAAAAAAAAATTGAGATAAAGTTTGACATGACAAAAATCAAATGGCAGCAAATATTCCGTCAGATGAGAAATTTGAATCTCGCTTGCAAAAACAAAGCAGGTTCAAACTGTCGATGTTCTCGAAAAAGGAAAAATTTACGCCCTCACTAAATTCAAGTTCACCGATACCAAATTCGGCGCGGGCTGCATCGTAATTTGGTGAGCGAAGACACCTCCCAATAAGTTCAAGGTTTCGCCCCGGCCTCCTCACCGAGCGCCTTCACACCGTGAAGAAATCAGATCTGCCTGTGTTCATCCAGCTCCATGGCCGAAAAATGTAAGTTTCAAACTAAATTTTTACTACGATTTGATTTGGGTTTGAATGAGTCCGAGCCAGAGTCTAAGTCTGAGTTGAGCTCGACGCGAGTAAATCCCGGGTTTGACCAGGGATTTTTTTTCCGGCTTGAGATAAAACCAGATATATAAAAATATGTTATTTGATTTTTAAACTAATAATTATAAAAAAGAAAAAAATTGGGGCAATTTTTAATGTGACCCATATTTCAATGATCAGTTCATTGATCATTTGCGAAAGATTGGTAAGGTTGATGCTGCTAGAAAAATTAAAAAACTTGCACGACAGGAAAAATTGAACATATTGAAGAGTGTGTTATTGTCGATACAAACGGTTGAAGATTGTTTTATATGAAAGTTTTATCCTTGATTTTATAGAACAGATAGAGACCTTCGGATGTCACAAATTTTTATGAGATACAATGCTGAAAGAAGATATTTTGGAGTGTTTGATCTTTTTTCTGAATGCTTTGATTCTGACTGCGAGAGCGTGTAGGTAAAAAAATATGCCCAGACTGATAAAATTCCAGTCTGGATATTTTTTTTTTTACTTTCGTCGGTTCCTTGGCATGAAAAATAAATTCTATTCTTCTCTCATTTTTTCTACACACTTGGAAACAATCGAAATTGGATACCTCCTACTACCTATTAATACTGTATACTTGATGCAACACACACACCAGTTCCATATTTGCACTGCTAAAAAAAAAATCATTTTCTACCAATTTACAGCATAATAGAAACAGTCTTTATATAAAAAACACACATACTTATCTGTACATGAAGGTTAGTATTCAGTATTGCAGACATTCAATAAAACTCTGCAGTATATCCATGTAGCGCAACACACACTGTTGTTTCGACTCTTTGTGAACTACCAGTCTGTACAGCTTAGGTCCCAGACTGTCTGACCTGATTTATATTTAACCGTTAATCTGTTTTTTGTTGGTTATGTTTTTTTTTTTTTTGCATTTGTGGACCTGCAGAAACCTAAGTTTTCCTGGAGAAAAAAAATTGGTTAATAAAATGTGTAAATATTTTGTTTTTTTGAAATTTTGTATCAGTTTAGATATTATTTCTAAAACTCCTTCTTTTGCTAGATAATCTCTCGTGCCTAGCGGTATAGAGTATTAGACGTAATATTCTATCAATAGACCACAAAACATTGGCTGGGTTCTTCTCTGGGGCTGAGGACGTCAACATAACGGATTAAAAAAATTAACCCCGAAACTTAGGGATGAGCACGTATGTGCTTCAACCTCCCTTGTTTGGGGTTATTTCCCTCGGTGTTTGGGCAGTGTTCAGATATCTCTAGATATAAGCTGGATATTGTTCTTTCCACACTTAGTTTTTAAAGATATTATTAGGAAGGTCAATTTATATATTCATGGTCCATTGCATACATCTAAAATAATAGCATGTTGTCCAGTGGATAAAGCGCCCGACTCGCACGCCAAAAGTTGTGTGGGTTCGAGCCCGCTGTGGCCAATGTGTTCGCCCTTGATTAAGGCTCTTACCACCTCAATTACTCTTCTCTACCCAGGTGGTCATCATGGCTACCGGCATTAATTCAAAATGTCGGAAAAGGTAACAGAGGGTGTACGAATTTAATATGGTTGGCGTCTGATTAAATCGCATCGAAGAGGAGAGAGACAGACAGAGAGAGAGAAGAGATAAGACATGAGACAGAGAGGCACTCTGTTCCTTGATAAGGGCTTTCCCTTTCCTTTTTAATAAACTTTCCTTGCTTTTTAAGCATTCCATGTGTTCAAATCCCCTTTTCAAATTTGAGGTTCCTGCTGATGGTTCTTGAAGAATGGCTTTCAAATGTCTAAATGTGGCTATTTGGTCCAATGTAGGCATACGTGAACTGGACTAATATCTCGTACCTCCAATAGGACGAGTCCGGGCGCGAGAGAAAATTGCGGGCCCGGGGGAACCTGTAGAGTTACGGGCCCCTTTTACCAACTTCGTTTTCCAGAACCCCATACCGGGGGAGATTTTGAAGTAAAGTGGCTGCGAAGCGGCCGTGACGCGGCGTGGGGTGTGGGGAGTGTATAATGGTAAGTTTTATCGATGCAACTTAATTGTTGTTATTTTTGAATTTTTTCATATTGGTGGGTTATGGAGACGGGTGCCCCGGGGTGGGTGCGGGATGGGGTTTCCCCTCTCGCGCGAGCGCGAAAGCCTTGCAATGTTCACTTCCAAAACACATTTTCTCATGAAATTTGATACGAACAAATAGAATTTGGTAAGGTGGTCAAATTTTTCCTTGATAAGGTAGGATAAACGGTCAGATTTCAGTATACTAGGGTCCTATGCTGCCGACTAGCAAGAAAGACTTCCGTCACGCAAGGAACAAGCCTTGGATCCTTCATAAACTACACCCTTATGGCAGATCTAGGTATCCGTTCCCTTCAAACCAGCTGAAATTCTTTAGAGCCGTGTAGAGAGTATCCTGCTAATGGATCTGAGACCTGGACCATGACAGACAGAGCTACAGATAGACTGGATGGCCCTACACCAAGCTTCTTATTCGATCACAACATATCCTGTGCGTGAGCACAAGGACAAAGCACAGAATAGATGAGATATCCCTCCAATTTTCAATCTCTGTTGCCCAACGCCGTTGCCCGATTTTGCCGTACACTGTCATCGTGCGATTGGCCCAGTAGTCTCCAAGACGTCACATGTTGGAATTTCCATGGCCAAACAGGGGTCTTCCTCCCCTTTACTACATTGATGTGATTGCCTCGAGACATCCAGCAAGGATCCATCTGACATCCCCAACCTAATGACAAACAGGACATTTGGCGCTACATGTGAACAGCATCTCGCTCGGCTGCGGCCGTTAGATAGATCGATGATAAACGGTTTTTAAAAGTAAAATATGCTGTGGTTTTAGTTTGATTCAATAATAAGTAGTAGTAGCATTAAGGGGGCCTACTAGCTCGTTTTTCTCTTCCACCCCTGTACTTTTTGCCAATTTGGCAACCCTCCAGAGGGATTTGTCCAGCAATTGCCCACATTCCCCCTCTGCCCCCAATTCCGGACTGGATTGGTACAGAAATTGCCTATTTGTCCCCTATTGACATGGTTGGGACAGATTTTTTTTGGGTGACATTTTGGCAAAAAAAAAATTGAATATAAAGTTTGACATAACGAATTCAAAATGGCATCAATATTCCGTCAATGAGAATTTTGAATTCTCTTGCACAGCCCAGCAGGTTCAAAAATTTCGATGTTCCTCGAAAAGGAAAAATTTCGCCCTCACTAATTCAAGTTCCACCGATAACAAAATTCGCGAGGGCTGCATCGTACATTGGTGAGCGAAGACCCTCACAATAAGTTCAAGGATTTCGCCCCGGGCCTCCTCACCTAGCGTCTTCACACAACACAGCCGTGAAGAAATCAATCTGCTGTGTATTCAATCAGATCCAATTGCACGAAAATGTAAAGGTTCAAACTAATTTTACTACGATTTTTGCTTTGGTTTTGAATGAGTCCGAGCCAGAGTCTAAGTCTGAGTCTGAGCTCTGAGAGCGATACATCCCTGGTTTGAACCCGGGATTTTTTTCCGGCTGAGATAAAAACACTATAATAAAAAATTTATTTGAT
Organism: Ophioderma brevispina; assembly: GCA_023653785.1. Lineage (NCBI taxonomy): Eukaryota > Metazoa > Echinodermata > Ophiuroidea > Amphilepidida > Ophiodermatidae > Ophioderma > Ophioderma brevispina. Next base: position 8,714 of record JAMKCH010063397.1, read on the forward strand.
TTGAGGGAGTTTTTCAGGCGATAAAATTGGCAATTTTAATGTGAACCATGATTTCATTTCAATGCTCCGTTTCATATCATTGCGAAGATTGGTACGGTTGATGGCCGAGACAATATTAACAAAATTGCACGACAGTAAAAATTGTACAGATTGCGAGTGTGTTATTGTCGAACAACGGTTTAAGATTGTGTTAAGATGAAAGTTTCTATTCCAATTGTAAAAAAATTTTATAAAAGATAGGACCTTCGATGCACAATTTTTTTATGAGCTACAATGGCATGAAAGAAGATGTTTTGATGTTTTGATCTTTTTTTCTGAAATTAAAAAACAAAAAAACACGCGTTTTTTTTTTAAAAAAAAATATCCCAGACTGGATAAAAATTCCATCTGGGATATTTTTTTTTTACTTTCGTCGGTCCTTGCATGAAAAATAAAATTCTATTCTTATTCTCATTTGTTTCTACACACTTGGAAAATCGAAATTTGGAGACCCTCCTACTACCTATTAATACTGTATACTTGATGCAACACACACACAGTTTCCAGCTTTGCACTGCTAAAGAAAAAATCATTTTCTACAAATTTACAGCTAATATAAAACAGTCTTATATATAAAAAACACACATACTTCTATCTGTACATTGGAAGGTTGTTAGTCAGTATTGCCGACTTCATAAAACTCTGCATTATATCATGTAGCGCTCACACACTGTTGTTTTTTATGACTCCTTTGATGAACTACCAGTCTGTACCGCTTATGGTCACCAGACTGTCTGACCTATTTATATTAACCGTTCAAAATCTGTTTTTTTTGGTTAATATTTTTTTTTTTTTTTAAAAAAAAAAAAAAAAAAAGCCTAATTTTTCTGAAATTGGTTCATAAAATGTGTAATTTTTTTTTTTGTTTGAAATTTTTTTAGTCGATTTGCTATATATAGTTCTAAACTCCTTCTTCTTTGCTAGATATCTCTCGTGGCCGAGCGGTATAGAGTATTAGACGTAATATTCTATCAATAGACCACAAGACATATCTGGGTTCTGTCCACTGTGGCGCGCCGAGGACATAACAGACCTGATTAAAAAAATTAACCCCTAAAACTTAGGGATTAGCACTATTTTCTTTCACCATCCCTTAGGGTTTAGGGGTTTATTTCCCTCTGGGTTTTGCAAAAATTTTCCATAAATTTAGCTTTGAATTTTTGTTTTCCATTTTAATAAGGGGTCATTGCACTTTATTTTTTTTTAAAATTTCACATTTTTAAAGTTGCGTTTTGTTTTTTTGTTGTTCTTTCAATTGGTAGATTGTAAATTTGAACTCTAATTTTTTTTTTGGAAGGGGTTCACTTACGGACCTCCTTCGATATAATGTCGCCTCCAAGCTTCTTTTTTTTTTCCCGTCTGAATTCCAGCTTGCTCACGTCAGAACGAATCTCCTCTTTCCCTTCTCGGCTGTCAATTCAATAGATCTCCTCCTGGTCCTGTGTTTAGATTCAGCCTTGTGGCTATCTGTAATTTTCCACTAACTCCCTAATAATGTGATGTGATTGACATTCTTCCGTTATACTAACAGTGCCATCCTGCAGCGCATTAGACACGAGATTTTTCACGGTATTCAGACTAGGCTGCAAGCGGTTCTTTTGATGCTCTTCATGTAAATTCACTTTTTTCAATGTGCACCAGTTTCTCGAGTAGCCCGACGCTGGCTGCACTTACATCGCTCTCACACAATTTGCAATATGCCTCTCAAGAGGAATTGAACAGCAGCTCCTATTCACTTTGCCAATGTTCTCACTGCGCCAGTTCCTGTACCGACTGAAACTAGTCGCAGAGACTTGAGCGAGATTGTAAAACACATTCCATACGGTCTTGTATTTTCTCCTTAGCTATTCTTCGGGTGATCTACTTTCCTACTTCACCTTCCAAAAATTCTCTGATTTCGTAGATTTGTTTGAGTCGAAACTACTCTGCTCTCAAAATACCCTCTGTTCACACTCATCATCATGATAAGATGTTCGGTGGCACTAGGTTGCTTCATGCCTCTTTTATTTATAGAGAAGCACTTCAGCTTCGTAAATCATTTCAGTTGATAATATTGACAAAAGTGTTGATGATTTCGGCGATTTGGGCTAGATGTGCTGTTCAGAGAAGGCTCAAAAGAGCACTAGGTTTCGATTCCATCACTGATTCTACTATTAAGATTCACTCCTGAGTATTAGTTTCATCATTGTTTTCAAGCTGAACGCAGACCCATTCAACACACCACCACCAGAAAGCATACTTTGTTATTGTGTACTCGTAATCGCGTTGTGATTGAGTTTGGTGGTATCCAGGGAATAATTTCGGTTTCAACATTGGCATATTACCCTCATGATGGAGAATTGTGTTGTTGGGACCATCTTGGTGGTCCATTCGATCTGAATGTAGGAACGGTAACCTTTGCGTGGCTGTTCAATGAATCCCATAGTGATCTGGTTATTCGGTTATTGTAGGTGAATCTCCAGGCTTTGCGTAAATATATGAATCCAGGTTTGGTTATTCCAGGATTAAATGCTGTTATGAAGCGTCGGGTTCTGCTCATGTCTCGTCATCACTAGAAGCGCAACATCCTTGGTGATGTATATCTCACTAGATTGTCGTTGTAGACAAACATTTTGAGACGGGATCTCGAAGATTATTTTGAACCTGCACTTGGAGTCCATTTGCTAGATTAATGTTCTTTCTAGCTCTCCACGGAAACGTAGGCTTTGGTTTCATCTTCGTGAGGAAAGATAATATATCTTCAGAGATCGGCCGTACGTTTTACGTCGTGCGCAATGTTGGCATGCCGCTTCGCGTCACGTACCTTTGTTTCAAGATCTCTCATTTCGAGTGAGGACCGCTATTTTTCACTTGTGAAGTCGGCCATAATGCCAAATCCCCAGTGACCTTTCTGTCTCGCCCGTCATCTGTGTCGCAACTTGAGTCTATTAATGTGAGAGACTAAATTTGAAACATAGCTAGCAGTTGCAGCATCTGTTCTTCCAGTCGGATCAGCCAATTCCGCTATTTTTTTGTTCGCCCATATTGATTCGACGGTCATGCGACCCCCTGCCAGATTTAATAGAACATCAGCCTTTAATGTGTCATATTGTTTTTAGGTCTACTTCCACCTTCCATCCCAAACCCCAGCTGGATTGATTGCCTCCGATTTGCAGCTCGATCGACGCGTAGAATGAGCATCTCTTTTATTTTATATGTCTAGTACACGTCGACCAGGCATGTTGGTGATTAGCCAAGTTTATTGAGCGGCATCGTTGTTGCCACTGAATTGTTGAAATCCATAAATCGATTTCACGCACCATGATACAATGAGGTTCGTATCATCCAACTCGATTTTCATATCGATGTGTATACACGTCCCCAATATTTACATCGCGCATAAGCGGAATGTTTTTCAACAGCTGGGGCGGACCGCTGATTTCATCACGATCATTTGCGAGTATGTAGTGGTGCGTAATATTTTGCTTCATGGTAACGTCAAAATTCTCTTGGTGGTAAATTCCACAATCCTATCGCCTGTGTAGGTTACAGAGTCCAAGCCAATCTATCAATCATCCCAAACCTAGCATATCTGACAGTCTCTGGCAACCAAACTTGAGATTTTCTCGGATCGTTCAGTTCGATGCAACCGGTTTCATTCACGATTGACTTTGAGGGTAAAGCTCTGTGTTGCCCTAGGTTTTAGTTTTTGAGCTAAACTGAACCAGGTGTAATTTCCATGGCTGGAACAACAACCTCATGGAATTTTGCATTTCTGCTCCGTATCTTACGGTCCATATCTTGGTAAAGGTTGTACCATCCTATCCAAATGTATATCCTGGCCATTAGCGTCTATTTTTCTCCTTCGCAGATTTTCTTGCGAGTTTGTACGGTTGCCTCTTGCTAAGCGTTAATTAGTTCAGGCTTTCATCTTTTACTTTGTTAGGCTCTCTGATCGCGTCAAAACCAAGTTCCCATTCTATCTATCTCTAGGTACGATGTGAACTATAACCTCTTCTTTGACCTTACTCGCTTCATTTTTTTAATAGATTTGTTTTTTTTATGTTTTTTGGTTTTTTTTAAAAATCTTAAAATAAAGATGCCTCAGCTATCGTGGTGGTGGGTGTTTTTGAAGCTGGCGGACTCATCCATCTCTGGATAACGTCAGGAAATTCATGTGAATGGAAAAAGGAGGCTTGGGGCGGCAATCCGTTTCTCGCAAAAAACATATGGTGAATTACAAGCTTCCCAATTTCCAGACGGTGGACATTGACGAAATTATCAAAATGGCGGTCCAAACCCGAATGAGTTATTGGCAGAACAACTAAATTTTGTCGTTGCAGCGAGCCCCGGATAGTGGTTATTTCGAAGAAAGAGCTCGCAACACGTAGAACCTCATATGCTCAGGAGTCGCTTTCAGATTCACGCTTATTATCAAATGGCACGAATTTTGAGTGAGTATGTAACTGTCCTATTCCTCTCCGACGTCGTTCAATGCTCTCACTATGCAATCGATATGAAAAGCCCTTGAGAGTAATTGCCATTCGAATTCGGTATTAACCACGAATGAAAATTTTCGGCAGTAAATTTGTAATCCTCTAATGGTTTTGGATTCCGGCTAGGAATATTTTGATTTTGGCCACCAAACCCCAGAGGGAGCAGAAGTCCTGAAGACGCTAGGCGATGGCTATATATGAAGGGCAATCTCCAAGTGATGTACATTCCATCTAGCGGAAAATTTGGTAGTGGACCGTGGCCATACTACAAGGTATAATACGTAGAACAGAATTTCAGACGAGATCCTGGTTACAGTGATGTGTCTCCGATGGAAGCCAGTTTATTCGCATCATAGATCCTTCGTTTGATTCATCTACGATGTTACTAGGGCTGTTGTTGAGATGATCATGATTCAATCAGGACTTCTGCGTGGGGCTATCCTAGGGAGGCAGCAAGCGCATCTAGGTAAAGCATAATAGGTAAAGGTAGGAGCTTTCGATGGCTCGAAAAACATTTCTAGCCAATGTAGAGTATGCCATCTCAATCAGTCAGTCGTAATTCCAAGCCGATAGTAGAGGTACTCAGTCAGGCCCTGGCAGTACAATGCACGTCTCTCCTGTCAGTACGCTCAAAGCAAACTGGATTTTGTCGTGGGGGAAGGTTTATACCTAATACGGCAAGCACATGGATCTGTCATGTGGGAAGTTCATTCAATGGGTAGCACATAACCTTCTCCATCGCTACTACTGAAATGCAACTTGGTCTTTAACGAAAAGGTAAATGATGAAGTTCCCATTCAATTAGAATTATCCGAAGACGTTACCGACATACCACTCACCTAATTGAGGATGCGAGTCACTGACGGGCTGTTGTAGCAGATGATGAGGTCGCTATTGCGGCTGCGATAGGCGTTTCTCCACGATGAGCAAAACTGATGTTAACGGTTGGGGACATTTTAGGATCGTTAGCATTGGATGATCAAATAAAATATAGGCAGCCCCTGTAGTTATGATGATTGGCTGGTCGCGCCCATTGACCAAGTCCCTAAAGCTTTACGGAGCAAAATTTCCTTTCAGGTCAATCGCTTCGCGTCGTGCTGAACGTGGAGAGACCCGATCGTTGGCAATCGAGAAATTGGCAGACAATGCGATAGAGATCAGTGGAACGAAGCTGAGACTGGGAGAATAGACTATATTAACGATAAGCTGAATCAGGAGGGTCCTCGACACACCTTCAAGATGTTGACTGCGGCTATTAGACAGTATTACAAACTGACCGGATCCACTAGAAGATTGTCCTTCAGAGCCACACCTCCACGATTATCTAGACGATGATCAATAAAGAGGCTATCAAAACGGAGATTGGCTTTGGGCTGCTGTGGAATTCACAGCGAACGGAATTTGGTTGGTACTCTTCGTTTTGAGAGGTCTGCAAAAAAATCCCCAGCCGGAATTTTATCCTGCTGGGATTTTTTTCTTATCTTTCCTGGGCTGATATTCCTCGGGATATGAATCGCTGAGTGACCAACTCAATCTCTGATCATGTCGCTGAGACTACGCTTATAAGCGATAATTTTCGTCACATCCTCGAGATCGCAATTTCCCAAAATGAGAGGCTAGTTAATTTTGAGAAGTTTTTTCATAATCGTGGTGTTCCAACATTATGTCCGCCAGAACCGCGAGTGCATAATCTCCGATTGACGATCATATTCACATTGAAATCGTCCCATTTTCTCACCCTTTTAATTTTCATTATAAAACGCTGATCAAGATCGATGTACACGGTAACATTAATCAGCGCACATACGCAACTACAATTGTGGCCATGTTTTTGAGGAGTCTCTTTCATGTAGTGCATATTTATTCGCAACGTTTTCATTCATACATCTTCGATTCTGTTCTCTCACCTCTCAAAGTTGCTGCTCACTTCTTTCAAGCTCAAGAGCTCTTCTTGTCTAACGCTATTCTTCCATTTCCGAGTTCACATCCTACTCCATTTTTTTTGTTTTATTTATTACTCGCAAAAAATTCTGGCTTACTCACTAGGACTTTTTTTCCGATTCGCGTCTTGACAAAGTCATACAGAATATATTCAAACAACCACTATCACACCAGAGTGTTCTGCGATGAAAATCCACGATCCGCCTCCAAGCGCTTTCACAAACTGACGTCTGCACTATGCTACCGATAATGCCAGGAAGTGTGATTAGCAGTTTATCTTCCCTAGCTTCAGCACTATTTCCTGCTATTTTTTGCAGTCTGTTCCTTGATCGTCACTCTGTCAAAGTTTCGGCTGGGGTTTGGAGCTGGCGGAGTCGGATCTGGTTTCGGACGCTTTGGATTCTTTGGTTTTGGAGGCTGGCAGTACGGATATCTGGCGACTTGGCGTCTAAGAGAATTCCTTCAACTATGGCTGTGATCGCTAACCCCAATGCCGTATTAACTGAGACTAACGTCACTCCTTGCTCTCGAACAAAGGACATTATATCTGCACCAGGTCTTCATCCCTCTCCAAAAATCGCGTGAGAGATCGTTTTATACTTGTAGGCTGATTCTCTCTCTTTTACATTTGTTTACAATTGTCTTCAGTAAATTCTTTGCTCTCTTTTCAACTCTTGAATGCGAGCTCTATCTTCTTCATCGAATTCAATAAGCTCATCCTCTTCACCACCACCACCTCAGGAGAGGATGATCTTCCTCATAACAGGGTTCCAAACTTATTGTTTGATTTTCTTTTTTTTTCCTTTAACTTTTTGAGCTCTTCGACTTTTATCATTCCTATTTTGTATGAATCCTTTTTCATATTGCTAACTTGCGAAGGCTGGTTAGTTCTCAGTCTATGACGACTTCACATTGCACTCGGATTGGCGTAAACTGGATCATTTTCTAAATTGAGTGGCTAGTTGATTGGTGGTCTTACGCTACATTATCACTCTGGATATCAAAGGGTTTCGTCTTGCTGGATGGTTTGATTTGCCATTCCTTCGGAGCTTTCAAAAGCGCTTCATTAATAACATCAGTTTGTATTTGAACGTGCTTGTTCTTGGTTTTGTGGTGATTTTTAAGTCTGGGTGTATTCGTTTTTCCATTTTTAAATCGCCTAAAAACCTTTCTTTCAAACCATCTCCTGCACGACCTGCATTCGCTAACCGGCTACCCCGCTCGTATCTTGTATATTAGCATTTAATGCATAAAATTCCTCTTGTTCCTTGGTGTCCAGCCAGAGTCTTGGTTAATACAAAGTTTTCCTCCGCCTAAATTTTGGCAATGATCCTCGCCAATAGTTTGCTTTTTCCGTTTTGTACCTTCCTTTCGAGGTGGTTCTAAATATACGACCTTTTGACATATCGTTGAACCATTTTCGCCGATTTCTTCAGCTAGAATTTCTTCAGTAGGCTCTCATGGCTGATGTATGATCTTCAGAGTTTGAACGAAGTGCATTGAGTCGATCTTCCAAATTTTGTTATTTTAGGCTTGTTCTCTTCAGACTGGCTCTGGCTGTGGGATTGCTTCCTGCTACGTTGGGTCAGTTATTGTTCCACCGTCCAAAATCCTTTTCTGCCAAACCTCCATCTGCACCGCCCTCTGTAGATCCCATACATCTACATCATCATCACATCTATTCCATCTCAACATGCGTCACGCCCGGGCAATGGATCAACATCAGTCATTTTGTTTGCCGCTTTTTTTTATTTTACCTTTATAATATATAAAAGAATATGGCGACATATTACGGACAAAGGCAATTGACATCCTATTGAATGGCGAAAACTTCGTTCGCACTATACGAGAGGGGCTGCAAAGGTGTAATGGCGGCGTAGCAATAAGTCACACGCACAGTACCGAGCTACCATATGTCCTGGGGGGATACTCACGGGAGATTTCCCGATATCGGAAAAATTACGCGGTCATAAATCCCAGGAACATCGATGCTGACTTTCAAGTTGGATTTGAATTCGGCAGCAGGAGCTCACTACGATGCCAACAGAACGATAGTAAACAATCTACTGAAGAGGCGATAGTATCGGCAGATTGAAGTAAACTGAAGAAGGAGCGTCTTCATCGCTGAATGGACGCTGAATATTTTTATGTTGTATGAGGAACTGGGAATGACGCAATCAGGGAGCGTTAATAACGCGATATAATCAGGGTATCCATCGGAGGCTGTACGACAGATCAGATCGTGCTGATGTAGCAGTTTGAAATGCCATCCTATAAGCCTCTTCTGTATCCGCTCCTGGTATTTTGAGATTGCTTCACATCCAACCTCGTTCTTCGCATAGCGACTCAAATATCACTTGTCTTACGAGTGCTACATTCACGATTTTTGAAGTCGTAGTAAGCACTCGACACAACATCGCCAGCTAACATTTGCGCGATATTCACCTGGAATTTGAAGCTTTGATATCCCTGAAACTGGCTCACGATTCGCTGAAAACCAACATATGGGTAATTCAATGGTATTTGTTCGACAACATCACACGGCATAGCAAGGAAGCTGTGATAAATCTGATACAAGTTGGGAACTTTCTCGATGGAACCCTCAGGCCAGAGCTGAAAGGGTATTCTAGTATTATCGTGGATCGGCAACGATGGATGAGCAAACTACCAAAGAAACTCTGATAAAGTTCAGCAACCCCCACATTACAAAGTTCGCTGTGCACTATGGATGGTAAATCCCCATCAGCTATTTTTCTCTAGCGCATGAACAACCAGATGGTGGTTTATACGAAATGCAGAAAACATTTTGCGCGACGGGAAGCACAGAATCGGTCGCTCATTGTCTTTTGACGGAAGGTCATCTGGCTGATGTTGAGTTGCCAGAATATCTAACCACTCACGAAGTCCGGTCCTTTGGTTGGATATGAGGTCTAGCGATTGTGATACGATCTCACGTAAATCTGGAGAAAAATCGAAGGTGTTGGACAGTCTCCTCCACATAGAGATAGAGAAGGAAGGCAGAAGGCTTAGCTGGAAACCTATACTCTACATATTTTACGTGCAGGACGGCAATCTGAATTTCGAAAATGGACGGCTGAGTGGCGTTCAAAAATAGTAAAAATAAAAAAAATGGGGGGGAGGTATCCGAAATGGCACACAGCGGGCTTTTTTTTTTTGTTTTGTTTTGATTTCAGGCAGACTAGTCGGGGAAAGACAGAATTCATCTGGATCCTTGAAAAAGAATACATCGACTTTTTAGTACATCGTGATAATCTGCCCAAAATGGAGCAGGAATAAAGCTACCTAAATCGGGCATGGGTGATCAATGATCCAGATCAGGTTTTTATGGTTGACCCCGAAGGAATGGTTTCCTCCAAAGGAGAATGTATTTCAAATGGACATCAAGTTTTTTTACGAGATATAGGTAAATGACTGACGGGCAGGTTCTGTTTTTGATCGATGACAGTATCGACGAGACGGATCGACAAAAAAAGAAGCGCTCGATAAAGATAGCGGTGTTCCGGACTCATGAGAAATGTCTTTGTGGATTTTGTCTCAGGGCGTAAATCGCTGTTCAAAAACCATCAGAAGGCACATCAGTGGGCTACCTTTTGGTGCAAAAGTGGGGGTGATTTTGATACAATTACATGGATGAGAACAACGTGGTACCCATGAACGAAGAAAGAGGGAAACTGAACAAAGACCTAGAACAAAAAAACAGATCGAAATTGTTACTGTTTTGATACACCAAGAGGTTATATTTTTCAGTAAAGACAAAAAAAAATCTTAAACTGTATTTCAGTTAGAATGTTCTAGTTTTCGAATGTAAATCGAGAGCAGTGGTTTTTGACGTTGTAGATACATATCCTCTTACTTTTCTTGTAATCATTGAATTGTCCCTTGATTAACTTCCTAAGCTTTTGCAGCGAGTAATACTTGGAAAAGTTTTCCGTTCGCTGGTTTCTAAACAAATAGAAACAACCGGTACTAGCGGTTTTCGACACCACTCTTTTTTTCCAATAGAGCTTTTCGATTGTTTCATGACCATGTAAGAAGCTGAAGGTTGTCAATGTGGTTGTTTCTCTTATCTAGTACATGTGGAAAAAATGCATTTTTGTGAAAATTTAATTATTACACTCGTGCAACCAAGGTTTCTAAATCAAATTGTATGCGGATTCCAAAAATCATGGGTGTCATTTTGTCAAATGTGTTCTTGGCTGAATTCAGGGGGGGCAAGGTTTACACTGGTTTATACAGGGGGCAAAAAAAAAGGGGCAAAAGTGTTGTAAAGTATACCATCATGTCCAGTACCTTTACAAGGATTACAGAAAGTATAGTTTGCCTACTGAGTGGTATGTACAAAAAAGTTACAAGGTACAAACGGGTTCAAGGTCACACTGGGGGTAATATTTCAGATTCATCGGTTTGTCTTAAAAATGGTGCCAAATGTTCGTCTTACTGTAAAGAAGCCGAAAATATAAAGGTAGCGTTGTCAATGACGTTTTGATAATAATTAAGACGGCAAATATGGCCTGGCCACAGGCTATAGGGAGACCACTAGTTAATCTTAAAAGTTCACTTTGAAAGGTGAAACACAGAATCTATATAAATTTTTTTATTAGCGACCAATGAACGATTTAAAACCAGTTTCAACAAAATCGGCGACCATTCTATTAATAATCACCTTGAACTTTCTTGAGCCTATGTACTAAAACAATAGTGGTCGTAAATATGGCAAAATTCGACCTGTTAGAAACCTTATAAGCAGCCGAACAGACTGGTATAAATTTTAAAACAATTTAAAACACTTTTCTTGTTTACCCTGTACAAATTTTGCCCCCTTATAAAATACAAGAACACACTTTTAAAAATGACACCCATGATTTTCAGCTTCTCCATGAAATTCTGTATTGGAAAAACATTGGTGTCAAAATTGTATATGAAAAAAAACTAACCAAATCATCCATTAAATCCCCAGTACTATCATTGTCTATATGATCGACATTGGAAGTTCAGATGGAATTTCACCTTTGAATGATTCGTAGAACAAAACGGTGAATGGAAAGTCTTTCATAGTGCCGTTCATACAAACTGAAACTAGTAGATAATCAATCCTTTGTTAGGTATGAGAATTTTCATTGTTTTAGATTTAAAACGCTTCCATCTTCTTTGCGCCGTTATTTTTGTACACAGGATGTTGCGCGATACAACCAGCCAATTTTTTGTTACACAAAGTTTGTAATAAATAAATATGTCTGACATCGACAAAATCATCGATGAAGAAGGAAGAAGGTGATGATTCCAGAGTCTCTGGAGGTTGATAGTGACAAGAGGGAAAAGCTGATTAAACTCGTGATTTACTGTCAGAGCAACGAATTTCTCGAAAAAAAATTATACCTCGGATGAAATCGAAAAGCTTGAGCAGAAAGAAATCGAAAAAATGTATATTGTACATCGACAGTCGGATTGGATCTTTGGTGACAAAGACCTAAAATACAGCATATAGTCGGCTTACACAAACATTGTAAAGTTGCTGCTTCCTGGAAATTTCCTCTCACCAATCGGGCGGAACTGCAAGAAAGTCTAAATGAGGCAGCTTTCATCAATTTGGCTTTGAGCAACTGGACAGTGTGCAGGTATCAAAAATTCGGAAAATGGTTGGCTCCTATAGAAACTGCTGCTGACCAGTAATCATATTGAGCAAGTGAAGCAGCTTCCTCTAGAACCCTTGCCTGAACCTAAGAGGTGGTGTAGATAAAATAGATTAAAAAATCCTATTTTCACAGTTTATCGTGAATAGGATTTTTTTGTTGACTAAGATGGTGTGTGATGTCAGGATTCGAGCAATGTGATCAGTGTATGATCAGATGATGCTCAGAACAATGTAGATGTGCAATCAAGAATCTTTCCAATAATAAAAGATGGAGAAATCAGGCGATCGCAAAACTGCGGAACCAATTCCAAAAACGGAAGAAGCAACTCCCAAAAAAGTGGAAAAACCACCAGTGAAAGTTACAGCACCCCCGTCCAAAAAATAAAAAATCCGGAAAAATTTGCGGCTGGAAAAGCTTTAGCCGCCAAAAATAAAGGAAGACTCCGCAAGTTGAGCTTTCGAAGAAAACTCACAAAGCTGAAACGAAAGTTGAACAAGAGCCTGAAAAAAATGATGATTGGTCAATTCCTCTTGTTCTTGTAGTGGGGGTAATCGTAAGTGGGGTATTAGTGCAGCTCAGATGTTGCTCGTTGGATACGAGAAACTGACAGCTACCCCAACAGCTCCACCACCAACTCCAGCTCTAAATCAGAGAGAGAAAAAAAGTAATCTATTCAACGATTTCGTCGATGATTTCTAGATTCCCTCGGTTGAATATCCAGCCGAGGGAATTTTTAATACAAAGTGTGATGTAATCTGCGAAAAAATTGTGGATCTAAAAATAAATACAGAATTTATCATTGGAAACAATCGGTGAAGATTGCTGTAAGAGGGAAAGAGAATACATTTTCCAGATGATTATTCGGAATGTCCAAAAATTTATGGTGATAAAATTCTGAACAGACAAGTATGAACAAGACAAGATATTGAGCTTCAAGGGATACATGAATATATATCAAGGCAAACTTTCCAGGGATTACGGTTGATTTAGTTGACAAAGTTAAACAAAAAAGTTGTCGAAGTCTCAACCAAGTAAGAAAGACATATTGAAAGTCTTGAAATCAGACTCTGAGCTCAAACGCAATTTACAAAGTGTTCATGC